>MU189146.1:155-55008 GCA_016904865.1 Pissodes strobi | reverse complement strand
AATATTTTCGCCAAAAGTTTAAATGCGTGCTTATTTTTTCACCGAAAAAAACGTGATATTTCGCCTGTTCTCGAATATCAATATGACCATCGTGCATTGTTGCCGCTGTTTCTACATTATGGCTCCTTTTAGAATAAAGATGGCTGTTTAAGTAGCCATAGTCTTTTCAAACGCAGGTGAGACGACACACCGCCACCATGAGTCAAGTCACGTTTTCACATTAGGCAGTTTAACCGGGTGAGCCTATTTGTAGAGTTTTATTGACACAATATAGTCCAGAGTATCATTGACATGTTAAGAGTTGTACGATATATTTGTATGCATGTAGGCAAATGTCATACCCTTGGCGGGAAATTTGAAACTTTGCCATACCTATGGGGCAAATATTCTATTTTTCGTTGGGCAAAAATCCGCGCGTACTTTTACCCATCCATGCAGTCACCAAATTTGAGATCTTATACACAGTTAGTTTGTTCAAGTAAAAAAAAGATCGAGAGGAAGGAGGTACAGCAATAGTCGTTCATGCTCATTCGGTGTGGACGGGATTTTATTCCTCAGAAGTGGCTAGAAGTGCTCGCGCTTCGATCGCTTGTGCTGCATGCTGCCTGGTAGTTTTAATTATATTTACATTTTAATTTAATTATTGTCGGGTTATTTGTAGGAAGTTTAGTGACCCGTATTCAAAATGGAATGATCCCATGAGAGTGTGTTGCAACTGTTAGATGCCTATCGAATTCGGCTAGTTTTGTGGAATCCTTCGGATCCATATTACAAAAATAGAAATAAAAAAGAAGATGCTTGGAGAGAATTAGCCAATATGTTGAAGACTGATAGTACAGAAAATTTAGTCACTACTTGCTTCCTTTAGAAGGAAGAAACAAAAACTTACCCAGTTCGAGGATGGGTACCGAGGAGATTTATGATACCAAGTGGTTTGCTTTTAAAAGTCTATTATATTTAAACGACAAAAATCAACCGGTGCTGTGTCTGAAAATAGTTTCTTGCCAAAATTGCTTTTTCCATTTTTTTCTTTTCCAGTGATCTCAATACAACAAAATCAGCACTAGCTAACAATAATTTCTCCTGATCGTCCATATTTAATATGCTCGTAGAAAATAATGGATCAACTGCGAACCTGAATATATTCGTTCTGGTATGGACGAGATGTCAACATGTCGAACGAACACGAGCAAACATACACGAACAAGAACAAATGCTCGCTCGCTTTTTCGGTGAATGCGGGCCTTTAGACTACGTTCCAGACGTGGCGCAGAAACTTTATGAAGACCGGTTTTTACAAGAAGGAATGAAGCGTTTTCTGGTTCAACATTGCAAAGATATGGATGATAGATTTTATGGTCAGACTTAAATCGTTAAAAAATAGCGTACGAACATGGAGCAATGAAGAACATGGTTCACCCATTGGAAAACCCCAAAAAAATTGTCCGGCAAAGACTGGGCATATAGTTTTGTTAAAAATATGGCCTATCATTAAGAACGTCCAATCCAACTTCCTTGGCACGAATACCCATCATTCGTGCCAATAAAACTCAGATAGATATTTTTTACGAAAACCTGGCAAAACTTTATAAACAGAACAAATATCCCTTAGGTTCAATTTATAATATTGATGAATGTGGTTCCACAGTCACTAGTAAAGGTACCTAAAGTTGTTAGCAAAAAAAAACAATTGGCAAAATATCTTGTGCTGAACATGGTTAGCTAGTTACCATTGTATGTGCAATGAGTGCCTCTGGCAGTTGCTCCAGCCATTATATTTCCGCAGAAACGACGGAAAAATGAGTTGATGGATGGTTCACCTTTACCCTCACAGTCCTTAGGCATATGCTCTGATTCGGGTTATATCAATACCAGCTTATTCATTGATTGGTTGAAGCATTTTCAACAACAATTTGGAGCAAATAAGGAACTGCCCAGTGCTGCTAATACTGGATAATCATTCGTCCTACCGCTCATTACAATAGAATACTACATAGAAAATTTCATACATTTATTAACCAGCCCAACCCATAGCAACTACAGGCTGCAACCATTGGACCAATGCTATTTCAAGCCGTTGAAAATTTTCTGTGCAGCCGAATGTAACCGTTGGCTAACAAATAGCCCAGAACGTTAAATAACACATTTCCAAGTAGCTGAATTAATTGGTCGTGCCTATGGGCGTAGTTCCACTATAGAGAAAGGGATCAGATCTTCCGAAACATGTGGAATCTATCTCTATTTAATGAATAGTAACATATTTTCTGAAAAGGGCTCTCTTCCATCATCAGTTAAAGAAAGGCATGAAAATCCTCAAGAAAATGTAGTAGAACTGAAGGAATCTTTAGATTCTAATCTAGAATTTTCAGTTCCTTTATCTAAAGTACGTAAATTTGTCATGAATCTAGTAACTCCAGAAAAAAATAAAATTACTAAAATTCACCTAGAAGCAAATTGATAGAGTTCATTAGATGATCTGTGTCCTTCTTCTACATCACGTCACTGTACTGAAATCGAGCTGGTGATTCCACCAAATGTTTTACCGCTTCCCAGAAGATCAGCACACCAGAATAGAAGAAGACAATGTCAAAAATCAGAAATATTTTCAACCACTCCATTCAAAGATTATTTAATTGCTGAAATAAATCAAAAATTAAAAAAAAAATCAAAAGAGAATGCCAAGAAAAACATTGATGATATTCTTCAGATGAGTAATTCTAAAACGGCTATGAAGATAAAGATAAAAACACACTGAAAAAAGGAGAAAAAGGAAAATAAATAAAACTGCCGAAATTGTTGCCTGTTCAGCTTATACAGAAGAATATATAGATACGCCAATAGAAGACTGGATCAAATGTTCGAGGTGTCCTAAATGATGGCACGAGCAATGCACAGCCTATGAAAGTAAAGGCCCTTTCAATTGCGATGTTTGTGTTGATTGTATAGTGATCAAAACTTTGCCACTTGCTAATTGGAGTTGTTGTTACTTTTGTTAATGCATTTCCCGAAAGCCGTGTTTGGTTTTTATAAATAAATGTTCTTTTATTGTTAGAAATGGTTTGGTTCTCCCTATCATTATATACTCTATACATTTACTCCACCTTTGGAAATCGACTTGTTTTACGCCTCTTGAAAAATACTATCAAGTCTTTCGTTTTAAAAGTAGTATTATACCTTGCCACAATACCTTCAATTTGAGCTCAAATTAATTCTTTACTTAGTTCACAGTGGTAGGCGGGAAGGCGAAGTACCCCAATGTTTCGTTTTAAAGCGATTTCAACAACAGGCGCGGATCCAGGATTTACCTGAGGGGTGGGCGATTTAGAGTAAAGGGACAAAACGCACTAAGAAAAAAATAACAGAATCAATCAACTCAATTATTATATTTAACATTTTAGGTCAGGGGGGGGGGGGGGGGCGAAACCCCCTTCGCCCCCCTTCTAAATCCGCCACTGTTCAACAACCACATATTTTGTACAAGGAGGCTTATTTAAATTATCATATCTCCTTCATATGGTATTCCTTTTCAAGAAAGCCATCGGACAATATCGTTTTTTTGTCCAAGAAGAAGTTAGTAATTTTTCAAATTTCCTGCAGTAGCAAAGTCGTAATTATACCCATTTGTAATGACGTCATTTTAGTTTATCTGTATTTAGTATATTTCAAACAGCGGCGAGAACAAAGTTTTAGAAAAAAGTAACAGCAACTTTGAATTTAACCGGAGGTTTGAAAGTTCCGGTTAATTCGAAGTAACTGTCATTCGATAGCTTATGTAAACGTAATATAGGAATATGCAAACCGTTTTCTTTTATCTGGTGCGGTTTAGATTTTAGAGCCTGTCAAAGTGTCAAAATGTCCGACTTTCAACTGTCAATATTTCGTAAACAACTAAAGATAGGTATAGAATATTATACACGAAATGTGTTTAAATTTTTCTAGAGGGTCCAAAAATGTAGTATTATACAGGGTGCTCCATTTAAAAAACAGGTCATCCATAGCGTAAGTCTTCTGATGCTGATTCAAATGATTTTTTGTCAATCTTTGAATTTAGCAGAAAATGACAGCAGCAAATGGCTATTTTGGTTTGTTTTAAAAATACAGGGAATATCAAAACTAAGACCCTGTTCAGTCCTCGTTGGAACAACCTGTACATCAAAACAAGAATATGTAACAATGACAACAATAAGGTAAAAGTTTAGAGAATAAAATGGATATTTTGAATTTTCAATCGACTCTGGGATTCTAAAAACAGAAAAATAACAATTGCTAGAGATATAGTTTTTGAAACACCAGAAAAGATGGAAAATCAATCTGATACAAAAGCTGATATTAAAAATGAAGTGGAAAAGATCTAAAGATATTCAAACCAGAAGTGGTAATCCTTAAATAATGTAGAAAAGGACGGGGAACCAGCACTTTATCAATAAAATTAAACAATCAACCTAGCAAAAATCATACAAAAACTTGTTTGACAGATAATAAAACCACATGAAGCCATGGCGTCAATAATTAGGACATATAGGCATAACAACCACGACGAAATTAATTAACTAACCGAAATGGAATGAACCTAAAATACAATCATTCTGAAAAACAAGTAAATACGAGACCACACGATACATAAGTATTCATATACAAAGCTAAAGCTTATAAAAATGTAAAAATTGCCAAAATTCGCAGTGATACCTTAAAGACACAATACCATATTCACCACAATTGAATGGAAAAGCTAAGCGACTAAGTCGCATATTATTAGAAAAAGCCAGAGTCGTGATTTTGGACAGTAAGCGTGATAAGGAAATGTGGAATGAGGCCTACTTGCTTAATAAAAGCTCTACTGATAAATTTGACATAGCACCAATAGAGAACTGGACTGAAAAAGACCTGGCCTTCAAGACTACAAGTATTTGGTTAATATGTATTTTGAAAAATAGAAGGACATCTTAAAATATTGTTTCTTCGAAGCCAGAAATATATTTTTATTGGCTATGCGTCATGCGGATTTCGTTTTTGGGATTCTGAAAACAGGAAATGTAGTTTTTGAAATAGTAGAAAAGATGGACACTAAATTTGAGATAAAAACTGATATTAAAAATGAAGAGGGATAGATGACAGATATAGAAAAATAACAAGAAGACGAAAATGACGAATTAAATGAAAGTAATAGATCAGGAGAAAGCCAGCTAGAAGAAAATTCTGAAGACAAGAAATGATAGCATAATCGAAAAATCAAAGAGATTTAGTAACTTTAAAATTAAATTAAATATAAATATAATAAATAAAAAATTAAATACAAATTATATCAATTAAAGATGTATAATGTTTCAATATTTTATTCAAAATAAATCGTTCAATCGATCTATAAAATTGTGCGTTAATCAAATATTTTTAAAGGTGAGATTGATTTTTTTTTGGTTATATTTTATTTATCACTTAATCCACTCATCGGTTGTATGTTTGCAAACTACATCAAAAATAAGGAGGCCCAATTACAAGAAAAATACATAATTTTTAGTACTTTCGGGGAAGATTTTAAAATCTATCTGCTTCCTGAATGATATAGAAAAATACAATTGTATAGAAGCAATCAATTATAAGAAGGAATTACTAAACAATAATAAAGCAAGGATTACATAGACAAAGAGAGAGCTGAAGGGCAGAAAATCTTAAATACCAACTGGATATTTAGAATTAAATAAAATATGAAATTCAAGGCCACATTAGTAATTACAGGATTTGAGCTACTCCTGTTACTAAAACTACTTTCCTATATGAAAAATTAGGTGAAAAAAGATTTATGGGATTTTCAGACGGTTGAGGTTATAAGAATAAAAACAAAGAATGTCTACTAAAGAAATCATTATATGGACTGAAGTTGGCTCCTTTAAAATGGAATGAGCATTGCACCAATGTGGTAAAATCCAAAGGCCTCGCAGCCTTAAAAATTCGAATTCGACCGTAATTTTGGTCCCTTTGTTTTAAATGTAACCAGCCTAATCATTTACCAACATTTTGTAAATCTGGTGTTAAGAAGTGCTTTGGCTGTGGCAAAGAAAACTTTATTCTACGAACTTATTCAGATTGTAGTAGAAGTAAATTTTCAGATAATAACAAGTATGATAGAGCACAGTATAACAAAAATAAAGGCTCTAAATAAGAACCCAACAACAATTTCGGGAATAAAAATTCGGGAAACGGGCAAAAGAGTTAATTTTGGATCGTAAATTAGCCCTTAAAGATAATGCAGATAATGCTACCACCAGTAATAAACTGAGAGTAGAGGATAAGGCTGTACTTGATTACATCTTAGCTGATGTAGGTCCAGGGGAGTGTCCATTTTGGGTATTAATTTTTTGGGATTACTAGATTCAGGGGCTAGTAAAGTTTTTATGGGTAGCGAGGGTTGGAATAAACTGAAAGATTTGGGTTTTAAGATAGATCCTTCGAGAGAAGTTTATTGTATTATTGCTAATAACGCCTCTTGTCAATGTTTAGGGATAATTAGTGTACCGATTAAATTACGTCACATGGTTAAATTGTTTGACATTTATACAGGGTGAAACAAATTCGCTTCTCACTATTGGGAACTTGTAAACGATAAGAGATACAGCAAAGTTTGAATCGGGGCAAAGTTGCGCAATTTAAAGGTCATTGATATGCCGTTGAGAAATTGAGAAAATTCCAACTACTTCCGGAGATATCCGTAATAAACCGAAAATCAGCTACTCTATTTTTATTTTTTCCTGACTTTATTTCAAGAGATAACATAAAATAAATTTAACATTATTATTGCCACTTTTTCTCCTTTATAAGATGTCGGTATCAAATTTTAAATCTGACGTTTCGTGTCCGGGCCCCCGTCATCAATTTCATTGTTTTAAATACGGACCTGGATTTTTTATTTAATTTTTTAGAAGCCTTTGGCCTCCTTAAACCAACGATGTATTACACTTATCAATAAATCAACAAATCTAGATTTTTTCCGTAAGAGATAATGTGTTAGACAGAGATGGGGCGATCTTTTTTGATCTGATTTCACTTATGAAAATATTTGTTACCGTTATTGGTTTTGGGGAACCAAAGGCTTCTAAAAAATGAAATAAAAAATCCAGGTTCGTATTTAAAAAAATGATGTTGATGATGGGGGCCCAAACACGAAACGTCAGATTTAAAATTTGATACCGCCATCTTATAAAGGAGAAAAAGTGGCAATAATAATGTTAAATTTATTTTATATTATCTCTTGAAATAAAGTCAGGAAAAAATAAAAATAAAATAGCTGATTTTCGGTTTATTACGGATATCTTTGGAAGTAGTCGGGATTTTCCAAATTTCTCAACGGCATATCAATAAATTGCGCAACTTTGCCCCAATTTAAAATTTGCTGTATCTCTCACCGTTTACAAGATCCCAATAGTGAGAAGCGAATTTGTTTCACCCTGTATAGTACCAGAGTTACGTCATGAGTTGATTCTCGGCATAGATTTTTAGATTAAAATGGGGATTTTTCCTAACATGCGCAGAATGGAATGGAAGTTTTCTTCAGATAATTTGTCTAACCCGGAAATTCCCCATATGCAGGGCGAAGTGGATTTAACCTTAGAACAACAACATCGTTTGGACTTAGTAGTTTCTTCCTATTTTGATAAAATTGGATATCGATTGGGCTATACGTCGATGGTTAAGCATAAGATAACAACTAGCAAGAACCCAATTAAACAGAGATACTATCCTGTGTCTCCAGATAAGTAGAAAATCATAGTCGAGGAAGTCGACAAGATGTTGGCGACAGGTGTCATCGAACCCTCCAGGTCTGCTGGGTCTTCGCCAGTTCTTTTAGTGCCCAAAAATGATGGCCAATGTAGATTTTGTGTAGACTACAGAAAATTAAATGCAGTTTTAGCTAGGGACGCGTTCCCTGTACCTTATATTTCATCCATTCTGGATAGGTTGGGTGGAGCTCGCTATCGACAGAATGCTTTCAATCGTTTAGAGGCCGCTGGATTTAATGATATCTACTGAGATATCTTTGGTTATGTATTAAATCGACATGGCATTTCTGTTGATCATCAAAAAGTCGAAGCCATTACTAAAATGACAGTTCCAGAAAATGTTAGGGGTGTTCGTAGAATAATAGGCATGATCTCATGATATTGGAGATTTGTGCGAAATTTCGAACTTGATTTCACAGTAAACGAAACTTATTGGCAAAGGCACTAGATTTGTATGGAGTGAGACTTGTGAGAGTGCATTTGAAGGTTGCTTCAGCATCCATCTTGACATGTCCGAATTTTGAGCATGAGTTTACTCTTCAGACAGATGCAAGCGCATATGGGATAGGTGCGGTTTTGTCTCAGATCTATGATGGCAGGGAGCACGCTACTTGTTATGTGTCTCGTACATAATCTCGTCAGGAATGTGTCTATTCATTTACAGAACGAGAATTGCCGGCAGCACTTTTCGCCGTTGAAAAACTTCGTTGCTAATTGGAAGGAGCGAAATTATCGGTTGTTTCTGACCATTATTCTTTGCAGTGGCTCCATAGTCTGAAAACCCCACAAGGCAGACTCGGCGGCAGATGGGTCTTACGTTTGCAATAGTTTTCATTTGAAGTCATTAATCGAAAAGATCGTGAACATGTGGTTCCTGACGCTCTCTCTCGTGCTGTTCCAAAGTCCATCGAACATCTAGCAGTGACGAGTGTTAATATCGACTCTGATACTATCCCAGATAAGTGCTATATAGAGCTACGAAATAAGAAATTTTTCGCTTTTCAGTATACTGTATATATTATAATACTAACATATAAACATTTATAAAACAAAACTTGAATCAAAATGGAAACACAAAAAAAATACGAAGTGTTATTCTTATTTTCCGATAGAAACTTTATGTAAACTAATGACCTATGCCAATACTTCGCCACTTCACACTGTTCATGAAATCAGCGGTATTCCCTCTTCCCGCGCACGACGACCACGTCGCGTAGGCGGCATTCATATAAAAGGAACTGGCCGCCATGCTCATTAAAATGGAGTATCCGTTCATTTTAAACCCAAATATTATATTCCATGCGTAAGTAAATAAACTCATAGTCGTCCTCTGTGAAAATTATATCAGAAAAGTAAGTACCTATTTTACTATTTCTTGTTTGACCAAGATAATGACCAAGAACATCGGATTCTAGTAAATCCGATGTTCTTGGGCAAAATTATTAGTTGCAGAACGTTATGGAAAATTAATTAACGCTTCAAATTTAGTTGTTGATATATGCCATGCAGCAGAAAAATACAGAAAACACTTTAGATGTTTTCATAAAAAAATAAAATATGTTTGCAATATACTAATAATAAATTCCAGAAAGAAGTTGCCAAGTGGCATATATGACTATTTCGGCGATCCCTTTTCTGAAGATTCGTGAATCAATGGAAGGAGCCAAATTCTCGGTTGTTTCTAACCATTATTCTTTGCAGTGGCTCAATAGTCTGAAAAACCCACAAGGCCATGAATTACTAAAACTCGTCTTGAGACAATACTTCAAGATAAGAGTTCACCATGAGGTAACCCAAAGAACACAGGCATTGCGTCAAAACTAGGGGTTCGCGAGACCGAGACCAAGACCGAGACCTGGCAAGTCTCGGTCTTGGTCTCGAAAAAAACATTTAGTCTCGATCTCGTTCTCGGGTCTCGAAGCTCGAGACCAAGACCGAGACTACCTTGGTCTCGGTCTCGGTCTTGTCTCGGTTTGGTCTCGGTCTCGGTTTGAGCAAATAAAAAGTAATTAAATAATTTACTGTTTTATTTCGTTAATAACACAAACGTTACTTCGGAATGTTAAGTTAAATGAAACATCTAATAAGTGTCTTTTGTGTACCAGTTCTTGGTGTAGATGTGATATTAGGGATAAACTACTTAAATAATTTTACATTTTTTGTTTGCAACAGTTGTTTGGATAATAATAGTTAACTTAAATAGGTACCTAATAATATTTTAATATATTTCATGTTAGTTTCTAAGTTGTTGTTTTAATATAAAAATGCTTACCTCTAATGTAGGTAGGTATACAAGTGATAGGGGTTTTTAAGTATGTACACATAAAAACTAGGTACCGATTTATGTCAAATTTATTGTCAAAGTCAACGCTTTTTCTTCTTATTTTTTACATATCTTATCAGTTGTAGCGTAGCCATATAAAGTGATGTCATTTTCAAACATTCTGTATTATATGGAAACATTTATTTTGAAAACTCTTAAAATTTAACGGTATACAGGGTGTCGGGAAATTAGTGGACGAAACATCAACCATGTATTTATCGGTCAAAAATAACTAAAATTTTTCGTACAAATATATATCGGGAAGGGAGCGAGAGCCTCTTAAAAATGGGCCCCAGAATATGGTTTTCTTTAATTATTTTCGAAACGAGGTAAAATAGAGTTTTAAAATTTTGGGATTCTACTATATAACTATAATATTCTGAATTTAAAAATGGAATTAAAAATAAAAGATTTTAGTCAGGTGCGAACATTTTAGGGGGTGAATCTAAAAATTAACTTTTTTTTTGGGGCTAACTTTTTATATATTTTTTCTTCAAATTTTTAAAATTTGTATTTTTTTTTCGCGAAAAAGTGCCTGTTAGTTTGCAGATTTTAAAGTATACTAACTGCGAAAAACGGCTGTAAAATGAAGGTTATAACTTTTGACATTCCCCAAAAATTCCTTTTGACGTTACAAAACTTCATATTATTATAAAATAGTAGAAACATTCGATCCAGAAAAAGTTATGACAGATTTTCAAAATTTAATAAACTATAGCATTCAATTTACACCCATTTTTGGCAGTCGGAATACATTTATAATCCGTTTTTCTCAAAACCTTGTGTCCTAATGATACGAAATAAAAGGCACTTTTTTACCAAAAAAAAATTAAATTTTCAAAATTTGTAAAGAAAATAAAAACATAGCCCACAAAAAAGTTGACGTTAATTTTTTATATTCACTTCCAAAATGTCAAGTACCTGACCTGACTAAAATTTTCTATTTCTTATTCCATTTTCGAATTCTAAATATTAATCTTAGTACTTAGGGGAATTCCAAATTTTTAAAACTCTATTTTACAAAATTTTGGAAATAATTAGAAAAAAAACATCTTTAGGGGCTCACCTTTAAGAGGCCCTAGCTCCCGTAGGGGGCGTTTCCGGAGGGGCGGCTCACTTGCCAAAATTTGTACATCGATTTCGGAAATTGCTGGAATTTCGAGAATTTTTAAGGGATTTCTGGATTTCGAAAGGATTTTCGATATGATTTCGGGATTTCGAAAGGATTTCGGATAGGATTTCGCGATTTCGAATCGATTTCCGATGAATTTCGCGATTTACAAATGATTTCGAAAGAATTTCGTGGGATTTCGGAAGAAAATTTACAGCTATTTCGGGAGTGCGCAGCTTCGGGTAAAAGCAAAAAACAAAGAAAGTACACAGGAACATACGAAGAAAATGCACTTTCTAAGTTGGCCTTCTGATTTATTTTGCAAAATTTTGCAAAATCGCATTAATTCGGTTGTTGTTTCAATTGGCCCCCAAAAATAAAAAACACATATTTAAAACTTATTTATTATTGGGTTATGATTTATAGCGAGGTTTATAGACATATTTAAAATTTATTTATTGTTTATTTTTTTTATCTAATATTTTTTTCAATTTCAAGTTTTTGATATCTTTTTATCTCAAACGGGCTATTGCCCATGAAATAAATATGTCCATAAAAATATATTCTTTCGTCGTCATCTTTAGGCCAATTGTATTGATTTAAGTTACGCGTTAAAAACATTACAACACAAGTTGTCTCATTTATCTCGAGCACTGGTCCAATGTACCATGTGTCATAGATAACTGCATAGTAGTGTTCCATTTTACTTTTAACCTTATTTTCTTTTGAAGCATCAAATTCAAATTCTGTAGCATCTGAGAAGCTTTCTTCCTCAAATTCACTTTCAATATTAATTTCACTTTCTGTATCTGTTTCACTCTCGGAATTATCTTATTGAAAAACTTCTTTTCTCCTTTTCTTAAACACAGAACACAACGGTTTTTCAGGTTTTCCCCCCTTGTTTTACATCTTAATAATCGGTCATTTGATAGGCGGCCTTTTTTCGTTAATAACCACGTTAAGGTACTTTTTTTACAATAACTTCGTTATCTTTAACATTTAGTTTTAAAGGAGATGAATCAGTTGTAACAGTCTCTGTTTTGTATTTTTTAATGTAATCTTTAATGTTAATGTCCTTAATTATTTTTATGTCGCTTTCTATTTCCTGCTCGTCTTGAGAATTTGAAATGTAAAAGTAAAAGTAAAGTATAAGTAAAAAAAAATCATCCAGATTATATGGTTCTATGCTGATCATTAGACTTTTAATTTCACTTTTAAATCTTCTTAAAATATTAATTTGTTTTATATTATCTGGCAGTTTGTTATATAATTTCAAATTCAAACACATATAATGTGGACTCTTTTCAGTAAGTGACAAACGATGGATAGGATAAATTACATTGTGTATCCTGGTGTTGTACTGATGAGTAAATGTCTCAAAAAAACGTGTCTATTCTTAACGAAAAATAATAAGCACTGGTAAATGTACAAACCATACACTGTAAAAATGCCAGAATTTCTAAAAACCGATCTGCAGGATTTATAGTAGGTCATACCCTTAGCAACTCTCAACACACGCTTTGAGGGCTCTGTATTCTGTAATGTAATACTAGGTTCTTCATTTTGAAATTCTAATATTTCGGGAATGGAGATGGATTGTAGGTATGGCATTTTTACTAAATTCTCCAGAAACGTGTATCTCTAGCTTTTTGGCATCATCAATTGCATTTATTTGTGCGTCATCTATAGTACTTCTTAAAACATTTATCACCGCCATTTCGTGAAATTCTGTTTTATTTGTCTCTAGCTTTTTGTTTTCTTCTCTAATAAATATAAATTTGTCCTCTAAAAAATGATTCAGAATACTCGTTAAATTATATTATTATGTAAACTCGGCCGTCATGGAAATAGTGTAATAAATATATCGTGCGCATTAAAATTTTGTAAATAAAATTAAGAAATTAAAAAACACTGAAAATTCTTACTTAGGTACAGAGTTAAGTATGCATTTTTTATTGTAACAAAGTTGTCCTTAACCGGATATACCTATATATCAGGAAAAAATCCAGTTAACAGACGAATCTTACTATATAACTATAGAGTATTAACTATTTTTCGAGCTATATTCATAATAGCCTTATTGCTAAAAAGGTACTTATTTCTACTTTATAGCAAAACAAAACTAGACTGAGAAATTGCTTAGGGGTTGAATTGTTTTAATTTATTTAAAATAACATTTTGACCAGTAAGTATATTTTCAGTAGTCGTTAGGTTTAAAAACTGATTTTAATTAAATACTAAGTTAAATATTATGAATTTTAAAAACATTACTATTTCTCAAGTATTTATCATTGCTTTTGACTTTGAAACAAATGTATATTGGTGGATGTATAAAAAAAAACTTAATTGTATCAGCAATAATATTATTGATTGTTTGGCTACTACATAGCCAAGGTAAAAATAATGCTGGACAGTCTCTACATTTTTCAATTAATACCAACAATCAATGTGCATTTAGTTCGATGTAAACATATGTTTGTAGTATTATCTAATTTTTGGAAAGTGGAAGATTATTCTGATTTTTACCCATGCTCTCCATAGCCTAAGAAACCGCATAGAATACCAAATTTTATAAACTTTCAATAACACTGAAGCTTTTATCCAGAAATGAGTCCAAAATATATCTAACTATTTTAAGTAACTGTGTAGTCCATTGTGTTACTTCCACATCACCTACACGCTTTACTGTAGTTATATAAAAGATCTACAAACTAATTTTTGTTTTGAAATTCGCAATTAAATGATTGATGTACTTGAAATGTGTTAGATTTTAATTAAAAGAAGGGAAAATCAGGAAAAAAACGGTTTTCAAATTTGAGGATGAATATCTCGAGACCGAAACGTTGCACGATCAAACTGACTTCAGATTCGTGATGAGCATTCCAAAATCTACAAAGTTGCCCAATTTCGATAAAATCGGCGATAGTTTCAGTAACTGGAAAATTGAAAATCTATTTTTCCGGAAAAGACCGACAGAAAACATTGGATTCATGTTCTACGACCCAAAAATAGGGGATATGCAACATAATTCGAAAAACTTTCCACACGCTAATACCAATACTTATACCAACAAAAAATTAAGAAATCATTTTTACATCAGAAGACAAAAAGGAAAAATCGGAAGTAGTGCCCTTGTCGTTCAAGAATTTCGACACGTTACCACTATGAATTTCGAGAAATCCATTTGGATTTCGAATATGATTTCGGGATTTCGAAAGGATTTCGGATAGGATTTCGGTATTTCGAATCGATTTCCGATGGATTTCGCGATTTCGGAAGGATTTCGAAACGATTTCGAAAGGATTTCGCGGGATTTCGGAAGAAAATGTACAGCGATTTCGGGAGTGAGCCGCACCTCGGCGGCGTTTCCCGATATATGTTTATAGAAAAAATTTAAGGTATTTTTGACCAATAACTACAGGGTTAATGCTTCGTCCACTAACTTTGTGACACTCTGTATAAGTATACGGTATATACTTTATAAGTGGATAAAGTATTCTTTTATGTCTAGTAATTTTCATTTTTATACTGGCTTATTATTTTCTGCTTGACAGCAGGCTTTTTTCAATGTTACCTGTCTTTAAACAGGTGTCCCCTAATATATTACGCCTATGGCGTACATGAACGAAATGTTTGACGCACTCCGGCCGCCATCTTCATCATTTTCATTCATTCGTTTATCCTCTCTTCATGTTAATATTTCTAATGTTGACATGTAAACATTTGGTAACTTATGAATGACCTGCTCTGGCTATTGTTTTTTATATGTCTTTGGGAAAATAGATATTTTGTTAAGGGAATTAAAACATGAATTTGACATTGTGTCAGGCAATCATCCAACTTAATTTTTATTTTATATATAACAAAATCCACACCCATTTTCACGAACAAACTCTTTCATATCTTACCAGAAGATCACTAAACACTAATATGTTTGCCTTAAGTTATTTACGCTCTATAATATAAAGGCTATTATAGACAGGCGTGTGAGTAATAATGTTTGTATGAAACGAAAACCAGGTACTACGTCTGTAAAGTTTACAGATTCTCAAACCGTCTAATATGTAAATGTTCATGTCTCAAGCCAATATCCCGAAATTAAAATATCGTCCAGGAATTTTTAAAGGAGTTATCCTCCTATCGATAATGTGGTCAAGAAAAATAAATATTCATAGTGTGAGGTGGGAAAATGCGTGCATCCAACCTATAGTGTGGACGTAGGTATCCTTATGTGATTTGGACATTCTTGCACTGTTGAAAACTTAAACAGTCACTAAAAGAATGTTTTGAGCAGAATCGCAGTGAGATAAGCATTCGAAATAAAAATGGATTTAAAAAGAGGGATATTGTCGAAAATTGAATAAGTCTCCAGATAAGAACTGCATGAAACTTACCAGAAAAATGTCGAAAATATTATCCACTGATAGTTTAAAATTATATCCCGCCTGCAGCAAAGCCACCAAAGCACTTTCAGTTAGTTTACTGCAAGTTTTTCAGTTACAGATACAGATAAAGAATTTAGAGCAAACATCGCTTGAAATATTGAAATAGATATCGAGTAAATTTGCTTAAGATTAGATTCACTTGCCAAAAAGTGTTATCCAACCAAAACCACAAAAGAAAGTAAATACTGATGCGGTTTACGCTTACCCATATAAATCAGGTGGATTTATGGTTATATTTGCGTATTATTAGTATCTGGTTGGGGATTTTAGGCGCAAATATGATCAGGTGTTTATCTGGTTGCAAACGCATTATTTGTTGGCTTATAATATGGAACTATACAGTGTAGCAAAAAAGTCTGGAATCACAGGAATATATACAGAATGATATCGATGCTAGTAGCCTAACCAAAGTTGCAAGCAGTGAGATTGACGAAGAAGAAAATATTATTAGAGACAAACAAAATACAGTGCATAGTACTTAAAGTAATATCCAGAAGAAGAATACGCATTTTAAGTGAAGCATAGGGATTACTAAAATTAGAGAGAAGAACAGGGATGAATTTAATGAAAATTCTGAAAATACTGCCACGAACGAGAAATCGACTGTTCAGACTACTGAAGTGGAAGAAAATTACGAATAATGCAATACATAAAACAAATAAAGTAACAGGTGAATCAGGGCGAACAATATAGCCTTTTATAATTAGGAATCGAAGCAGAGAAAGCATTAATGTCCTGAAAGTAAAATATGAATTGGTTTAGAAATGACCAGAGATTATCGAAAAACTTAAATAAAAGAAGAAGAAAATACACTTTCAGTAAAAATACCTCAAAGGCATGAACACTCGTACGAGAAAAAGAACAACAACAGAATAAAGGCGAAAAAGTAGACAAAGGGAAAAAGATTGAAATAAGTACAATGTAACAATCATTTGGATATGCTCGTTGTAATGTCAGTAATTCTGTATCAATGGTCGTTTAAATCTCCAGAAACAATAATTTATTTTCTTAAATTTAAAAACTCCAACATAATCTAGCAAACCATTGGAATTCCTCAGTTTAATGTTACAATGTTAATTGATTTGTCTACGTTACTGGGCTTCAGATATCCTGAATTTAATTTGAACAGGCGGCGATGCAGCTAGGCAACCAGTAATACTGAGTGTACATTGGGCATCAATTTTATAGGTTTCATTAGTTTCAGACATAATTGGTGTTTTGTTTTAACAGTTACATAATTCTGAATGCATTTGAAAAGATATTTGATCGAGATTTTGTGGAATTTTCTTAGGATGGATTGAGTTCGTGCTTTTCGAGTCACAGCGATATTTGAATTGGCCTCGTGTCGACTCGAATATTGTAGTTTGATTTCGTATGCATCCTGCGGAAATCAGATTTTATGAGTTCGAGTGAATAAAACCGATCGTAGCTGAATCACGAGTCCCTTTTGACTAGACCTTCAGGCCTAAAAGGTGGTAGTCGAACGACGCCGACGTAGGTGTCGAAATGTTAGGAAATGCTGAGAATTGATGGCAGGTAAGCTGGATTTTTGTAGTAACTTTTGACTCTATGGCATCTTAGGATGGATTAGCCGAAACCTGATGGAGAGCCAGACCAACAGGTAATTATTTACAGTGATGAACGAGTTTTTTTAGCAGCACGAGGACGCCATTTTTGAGACGTCTAATGTACATTTTATTTTATTTCAGGCTCAACATTGAACTCAAATTCTAACTCCAACTCTCACTCCACTCTAATTCTAATTTTAATTCTAACTTTAATGGATTCTTGAGTTTCAACTCTGGCACGAATTGATCGATGTATTGATATCAATTCATATGGTCGGATGAAGATCTGGAGATTCCAGGACGCAGTTTCATCCCTAAAATCGTAGCCTGGTGGCAGAAATGTAATTCTTGATTGGGAAATGGAAATTAAATGGTCGGGATGACTCCGTGGTTATGAAACCAATCTGCTGAAGAAGCGTTAGGAGGCCCTGAGCATTCTGGTCGTCTAGAGACCCATAAAGATAAGTGTTCCTTTTTAGAAATGTTTTCACAATTCTTCATTAGTTGATTTTTTTACAACAGAAAAACCAACATTTCAAAATTTAACTTTAATTATCTTATCTTTAACGTATCTCGTAGATTTATCTTATCTTTACCGTATCTCGTAGATTTATCTTATTGTACACTTATCTTACGTAATTATATCTTTTATTTCTTGCGTTTACTGACCATACATAGGTATCTTATTATGGATAATATAATCTGACAAATCAACTTTACTTATCTTTTCTTATCTTTCGGTCTACTTTAGACATGGCGCCCATTAAATTGACTTTTCAGAATTTGAACTCACACTCCTAGTGCCAACGCAATAAGACGTATCTGAGCTGCGACAGGGTAACTCAAGGAACATTTAACTCTTACTTTTATTTATCTAAATGGTTACAGTTATAAGCTAAACAACAATTTAAAAAATCTAAAAATAAAAGGGGATTGTTAAAATGTTATAACAAGAAGAAAAGAAGAATAAAAACAGAGAGCTACAATTTGATCGATTTTACGAAATAGCGAAATAGCATTAAAATTATATAGGATAGCGGCGGACGAGGACATCAAAGAAAACAATAAATTCTGAAAATTCGAGTATTCGACAATTTAATACACAAAATAAATGAAGTAACTGGCGAAACAACAAATTATAGAAGTTGTGGAAAAGAAAATAATAATTAAACTCCAAAAAAAAAGCAAAAAATTCCTTTTTTAAAAGTCACTATTTTGGTCTAAAGATTACAGGGAAAGTTAAAAGAAAATAAGTAGAAGGTACCTTCAGTAACAACCTTGAAGCCATTAAGAGAGAAAAACAAGATAAAAAAGCTGGAAAAAATGTTAAAGGAAAAACAGGAAGTTGCAACCGAAGAAAAAGATGATAACATGATTAGAAAGAAAGAGGAAGATAATCGAATTCAGAAAAACCGTTCTGTATAGTTGTAATCGTGATCTATGAAGGTAACTATTGAATATAGAAAATAGCATAAAAGCACTAAAATGATAGAGGAGAATAGCAGATAATTTTAATAAAGAAAACATGAATTTCTGAAAATATTAGCCGTTGATGAGCATTCTAGTCAAACGGAAACAAAATTCTAGGTAATGTATAATGCATTAAATAAATAAAGCTGAATAAGTAGTATTGAAAACACAGATTATGTAAATCATAGGAAAGGAAATGATAAATACACATGATGTATGGGGTGGCTAAGATAAAACGAACCACCAGCCTATCTCGATATCTGTAAGATATCTTTAAAATACTATACACAATAGTTTCTTGAAATGGTCTGAATTTTTATTTTCTTTCGTACAGGTATTAACTTTCTTAATTTAAGTGGGACACCATGTGTATTGATTTATGCGCGTTCAGTACACTTTTTCCCAGGTGGCGAACAAGATTGATCCGTCACGTTCGGATATGTAACGCTCATTGGAGGAAATCGGCTAAGCCAGAGAGAGAAGCTGCGCATAACATCTATTTTTTCTCTGATAGAAATTATTTTTATATTACCACTTAATTAACATACGCATGAAATATTCTATAGCAAATTTAACAATTTGTTTACGTTATAATTCTGATACTGAGATATGACGAAACTAGACTCATGGTTATGAGGTGAGGCCAGAAATAGGCTACTCTTTTTATCAGCTTAAAAATTAAGTGTGAATTACAATTGACTACTCCTGTAAGTCAAATTTAATACGCTTTATTTCCAGTCTCCGTTAATTGAAAATTCTAAATGGGATACCAGAAATTATAGAATAAAATAATTCACATATAAATTAGGTAAGAATTGCAATTGAGTATTCCAATTTAAAGTTGTGAGGCTAAATTGAATTTGAATTTGAAATTATTTTTATATTAGCATTCAATTAATATACGCATACAAATATTCTATAGCAAACTTCACATTTTCTTTAAGTTGTAATTCTATTACTAACCGGAACTAATCCACACCTGGAAAGAACTATCAAAAAATCAATGGTAGTGCTCTGGGCCTGTCGACGACTCTTTGGTAAAACATGGGGCCTAAAACACTTCATCATCTTATGGTCCTATAACACTGTTGTAAAGCCTATTATAACTTATGCCTGCTTAGTGTGGTGGGTAAAAACAAAGGAAATAACAACACATCGAAAGCTAACAAGAGTACAAAGGCTCGCCTGTCTGGGTATAACAGGGGCTATAAAAACGTGCCCCACAGCAGCTCTGGAAACCCTACTTGACTTCCTTCCGCTGCACATATGCATAGAAAAAGAGGCCTGGACCAGTGCGCATAGAGTCACACAGACACAAAACTGAAGTCAAGAAACTTGACTGGTCACCTTAAAATTCTGAAGGACATCCAGATAGAGGCGATGACCAAACCAACCGATACAATGAAAACATAACTCCATTTTGATCGCTCCTTTGAAGTGATAATTGAAGATCGCAATACTACAAGGGAAATACTAAAATAACTAGAGAGGGAATCATTTTTCTGGCACACAGATGGATCAAAGATGAAAAAAGGAGTGGTATCCGGAATTTATGGACCTAGGTATCGAATCTCTGCACTTTTAGGAGACACTCCCACAATCTTTCAAGCAGAACTAAATGCTATCATTATAGCCATCCCTGAATGTGCCAAACAAGGCCTAAGAGGTGCAAAGATCTATATCCTATCAGATAGTCAAGCAGCCTTAAAAGCGCTGGTATCTAGCAGAATCAACTCCCGGCTATAGTGTGGGATCGTCGGATGGCTGCAGATCAACCGGCAAAGAGAAACGGCCTGGTGTGGGTACCAGGGCACGAAAGTGTATAAGGCAACGAAGCCGCTAACCAGCTCGCAAGGAATGATGCACAGACTGCCTTTTGCTTGCCTGAACCATTCTGTGCATCACTAGAGGGCACGTAATAAACGAACTCAGAAATTGGGGAAAAAATGCGGAAAGAGACACATTGGGCTAATGCACCTGGGCAGAGAGGGCCAAAAGCCTCATCTACACAAAAAAGCTTCTCAAGCTACAAAAAAATTAGATAAAACTGGTCATAGACCTTCTCACTGAACATGGCCCCTGGCGGTAGCGCGGTACTATCTCCAGAAAATGAGGAAAACCACTGACAAACAATGCAGATTCTGTCAAACTATGGCAGAAACGTCAGAGCACCTACTCTGCGAATCAATCAATAATCATTTATTTATCACATTTAACAATAGTATTATGTCCTACTTCATAGTTCATTCTGTATTACTTATATTTACAGTTCGTGCTTTTGGCCCTGGCTCTTACCTAGAGCATCTCAAAGCCGCACAGCCTGCAAATAATAAGCCCTTCATACGGAAGGGGGGTCGGTGGAAGCGACCGTCAAACTATGGTTCGTAACCAGCCTGTTTTACTAATTATACTTGGGATTCAATCCCTTCAATGGCGTTTTAGTGTCTCTCGATTATGCATCGTGTGTTACTGAACACTGGGATTTCTGTGGACGAGATTTGTGGGTAGAAAACGTGAAGAAAAATACGCAAAAACTCCACTTCTCGGTTCTTTGGTTTATCTAGACGTATATACAACACAAATACACTTAAAAACATAGTGGACGGTACATTGTATCATGTACTGTCCTTGTGAGGGAGGAGTAGCTTCTTTGCCACCTACGTCTCAAACGGTTCCGGAAATTGATTAGATTAAGGATCTCATCAGGAAGAGTTTCCACGAATGACCTCTTCCTGACTACCGGACATATTGCGTCACGTACGCGCTGTATGTTGGATGTTAGGGTGTTAACTTCAGTCTCAAGCTCCTGGATCGTGTGGATTTGGCCAGGGATGACCGTGACCTCGTTCAACCTCTCCCGGTACATCCTCCAGTCAGAATTCTTGTACGAGACAAATGTCTCGTAGGTTACCGGCCGCCTGTCGAGCCTTAATGCCGGCATGCTAATTCTGACTGAAAGATGGTGCGAGTTAAGGTCACTAATCACTTTCAGTGCGTCTAGTCTATTCATCCCTCCGGGAAATCGCTATGTCCAGGTATGATGGTCTGAAATGTACACCATAAGAATAATATGTCGAGGCGTTTGGGCGATGATATCGGATGTCCAGATTATTTTCTATTATACCGTGTAACACACGACCTTTGGGTTGTCCTGTTATTGCCAAATGCATGTGGTGTACATTAAAGTCACCGATAAGCAGCGACTTGCGTCCCTGCGAGTATCAGGCACTGACACGCTAAAGGTTGAGGCATCTCGAAAATGCCCTTGTGGCACCTGGAAATCTACAAAAGCTTAACCCTCGAAATATTTTGAGGTTCTCGAAGGAGAGGATTTTTCATGTAACATAGAATGAATATACAAAGAAGATCAATTGTGGTCATTTGGATATATCGCCTGTTTTGCTTTGTTAATAATTCCGAATATTTCCTAATGGGAATGTTTCAAGTAAATTCATAATAAAATCGGTAATCTTTCACATGCAAACACAAGACTCGATATATCCATCTCTTGGTAGCTTTACCAATAACATAATTATCACGGAAAAATATCCATGGTACTTATGTCCTTGGTAAAGTTCAAAATGGGATGGATATATCGTCCCTAAGTATGATTATATTGCATATAAAAAAATGTATTTTTAAACAATTATAAAAGATGAAGTTATTATGTTTAAACATCACAAATCTTTCCGAAATATTTTAAAGATTTCAAGATAATGCAGAATCCGACGTTTCTAACAGTTTTATATATATCGCGTGAAACTTACATGATAAACTCGAAAATTTACGTAGAAAGTGTCCCATAATATTATCTTGTGGATTCGGAAAAACTGAACTAAAGAAAGATTTTTGAACCAGTGAAACAGAGTTTTATCCACAATACCAAAATAGAATTTTTGCACTCTGTTTCAGTGCATTTTGCCGAAGGTTCCAAACCCCAACATTTTTGAACCAATTTAAAAAATTACAATTTTTGTACGAAAAGACCGAAACCAGTCTAAATGAACCGAAAATTTCACGTACATTTATAAAAAACAAAGTAGTTATGCCCAAATATCACGAATCCCTCCGAAAGGTTTTGAGGTTTTGCTTTAAAAAGTGGAAATGTGTTATTTCGAATATTTAAACCGAGTGAAAGTTAAATCTGACTTTTTCGGTAATTTTTAGATGATTTGAAGAAAGTTAAAAGTTTTCCATAATCTTCCCTTGTGGATTCGGAAAACTGATTTAAATAAAGTTTTTGAACTAATTTAAAAATTACAATTTTTGCACGAAAGTACCGAAACCTTTCTAAATGAATTCAAAATGTCACGTACATTCCTGAAAGACAAATTTATTATGCGTAAATATTATGAATCCTTCCGAAAGGTTTCGAAAATTTTCGAAGCATTACTTATAAAGCATGGAAATGTGTTACTTTGCATATTTAGGCCGAGAAAATGTACAATCCGACGTTTATGGTCCTCTTTACACAAATCGCCTGAAATTTACATGATAGACTCAAAATTTTACGTAGATTTCGAAATTATTTAATGCCAAGAGAGTTTTCATAATCTTCTCTTTTGAATTTCAAAAAATTGAATTTATAAAAGATTTTTGAACTAAACTGCAAAATATCAAGTAGATTTGTAAAGGTACCTATACGTAGTTATACGTAAATATCATCCTTCCAAAAGGTCTTGCTTATAAAAAGTGAAAATGCGTTATTTCGCATATTTAGACCTAGAAAAAGCTGAATTTGACGTTTTCGGCAATCTTTACATGAATCACATGATAATCTCGAAAATTTGCGTGAATTTCAAAAACATTTTAGATAATGTGGAGGGAGTTAAAGTTTTCCATAATCTTCTGTTATCGACTTGGAAAAATTGAGTTTTAGAAAGATTTTTGAACCACTTTAAAAAATTACAATTTGCACGAAAAGACTGAAACCTATCCAAATGAACTCGAAATTTCACGTGCATTTCTAAAAGACGAAGTTATTATGCCTAAATATCACGAATCCTTCCTTAAAAAAGCTGACGTTTTCTGTCATTTTTATATGAATTGCATGAAACTTGCATGATAAACAGTTACAAGCTAAGATAGAAAATAATTGAAAATCATAATTCAGAAAACTTTGAGTAATTTCTGGGTCAACCTGCATATTTAATATGAAATAATATTAACTAAATTATAATTAATTTATTCGATAGGATATTATTATCAGAATAGATGAATAAACACAACATAATTATGGCTGATTATAATGTTGCTACCGGTTTAGAGAAGAAGCGGCAACAGCGCATGAACAAAAATATTGTAGATCATGGTCGTTTATCCCGGTTGCAAAATGATCCGATATAACTACAAATCACAATAATAATGCTGGTGAAGTAAGTAAAGTAGCTGGTTCCCTAGTTGATTCAGTGGGCATGGGAGATAGGGATGGTGCCTCGGATGGTGCGGACGCTGGCAGACTTTTGATATTGACTGATGAATATGGACGTTACCTTGACAGATTCTTTAGAGTGAAATATCCCAATATGAAATGCCAAACCTTTATTAAACCAAAAGCATGTTTCTCTTCTATTATAGAAGATGTCATTGCTATCTCTAAGGGATTCACTTTGGGGGATTATGTCGTGGTGATGGCTGGTTCAAATGATTTTTAAAAGATCACAACTTCCATCTTTTCGCGAAATTAATAGTAAAATCAAACATTGCACACATACTAATATAGTATTTACCTCTATCCGGTATGCAAAATATAGAAATAATGGGTTAGAAAGAAAAGTTCATGAATTTAATAACACGTTGGAAAAGTATGTACAAAAATTAAATTATTATAGTGAAGGAAAAATCAGCTTCTCTGATATAAACAATAGGTTTGGAAATAGAATCAGAAAGATGGAAGTTGTTGACCAAATTGGCATAGAGTTCTCTAAATATAGAGTACGTAGTTCAAACCTTGTATATGTTCACTCGTCTTTTAATTATGATGTTTCGGTCACGGGTGAGGTCTCTAGTGTTGAAAGTGAAGATCAGAAACAAGTGGAAGAAATAAGTCAGAACAATGAACCGTTGTTGAGTGTCGATTACATAGGCAATGATTTTTTAGACATATGTCTAAGCGAAATACCGGAGTCATGAATAAATCAAATATTTTTGTATTGTATCTTACTTGTTCTAGTTTAACAGCGCATTTTGATGAAATTTCTCAATTGACCATTAAAAAATGTCCAGTGGTTGTCGCCTTGTCTGAGATTTGCTTAACAGAAAGTATTTCGGATGGAGAAATTAGTATTAGTGGGTATAGTGTATAGGGTAGACAGTGACAGTAGAAAGACTGGTGGAGCTATACTCTATGTTAGGGATGATGTAAGGATCCTAAGTTCTATACAAGTTAGTGAACAAAGAAAGTATTGGATGGTTGCAATTGAAGTGATGCATAATAATAAGAAATATTGTATAGTTTCACTTTACAGATCTCCTAATTCATCAAAAATTGACTTTGAAGTTTTTTTCTCATCATGGTGTGAAGAAAAAATAATAGATGATCAATCATGTATAATAATGATTGGTGATTTTAATCTTGATTTTAGAACACAGGAGTCAGAAAACTTAATAATATCTTAGTTGATATAGGTATAGATAATATTGTCTATGATACAACTCGGTCAGGTAGGGATAAAGACTCGATTATTGACCTTGTATTGACAAATCGTGAGAATGATTTTAGAACACGCGTTTTAGTTACTCCAAAGGTTACTGATCATTACATAATAGAGGTATTGCATGATATTAACCCAAGTGAGACCAAAGTTCTACAAAGTAGAGGAAGAAATATTGATTTTGCAGATCTAAATAATATATTACGAGAGTACAATTTTCATTATGTTCATGCTAATATTAATGAAAAGTACAGTAGTTTTGTTGCTAGCATGCTAAATGCTTTGGATATAGTGGCTGCATTGAGACCAGTTAAAATTTATCCAAGATATAAGATATGGTGGAACAATACTGTTGAAAGTGCCACTAGGGAAAGAGATTTGTGTTATAAAGAATATAAAATTAGCAAAACTATAGAAAACCTATAATATGTAAACAAAAAAGAAATGAAGCAGTCAGAATAATAAGGGATGAAAAGCAAAAAATATTATGAACGAAAAATTTATGGAAACAAAAGCAATCCAAGGGAAATGTGGAAAACATTGCAGGAATTTATACCTAAAAATAAGCAGACAGTGATTATGGATGAAGTGGAAATCGACGGTTTACGTGTAGATATGGAGAATAATCTTCCTAATAAATTAAATTCTTTTTTTATAGAGAGTATACATGAAATACTACTAGATATAGATAAAAGTGATATTGCAGAGCACCTACCTCCCCAACATGACATGCAAACTAGTTTTACTGGGTATAATCTAATTGATTATAATGATTTAAGGAAAATTGTATTTGGTATGGCTAATAAGGCAAGTCCGGATGATATAAACATTAACATAATTAGGAACACTTTTGAATCCATCAAGGAGCCCTTGTTGAACCTGTAAATTGTTCTCTTGAGGCTGGTGAGATTCCGGATCTACTCCTCTCAATAATCATTCATCATGGGTAACTGGAAGCAAAATGTCGATAGGAATTTAGCTATTGGTGCCGTCTTTTTGGATCTAAAAAGGGCTTTTGAGACTGTGAATCGAAACCGCCTAATATTGAAATTGAGAGGTGTAGGACTAGATGGGGTAGTCTTAAGGTGGTTTATTAATTACTTGAAAGATAGAAAACAAGTGCTAAAAATTAATGATGTTTTATCAGAACCCATAACAAATGAATATGGTGTCACACAAGGTAGTGTTTTGGGTCCTTTGTTATTTATTGTATATATAAATGATCTAATACAGTATGTTAAAAACTGCACAATTTACCTTTTCGCGGATGATGCCCTTTTTTATTTTGCAACATCAGACACCCTTGCACTTCAAACAAGATTAAATGAAATAATGAACTCAGTTTATAACTGATGGTGTAATGTAAATTATTTAAAGATAAATATAACAAAGACAAAATACATGATTATAGCAAAGGAATCTTTTTATAGACAGCTGCCAGCAGACTTAAACATAAAGGTGGGAGAAAACTGTATAGAGGGTGTATCTAAAGTAAAATACCTAGGAATTTGAATAGATAGAGAGTTAAATTTTAAAGCCCATGTACTGGAAATCATCAAAAAAATTGCATATAAAATACATTATCTATCTAGATGCTCACCTTACCTAAGTGCTTGGACAAGAGAGACTATACAGGGTGATTCAAAAATCGATCACGAAACTTAAGAGGGCAATTCTTCATGACAAAATAATGGTAGAGCTTTATATAAATTTTATTCAAAATGTCATTCGTTTTCGAGTTACAAGCCGACAAAGTTCACTTTTTTATTTTTTGTTTTTTAAATTGTTCGGTTACGGAAAAACCGATTCGACTAATATTTGACACATAGACTAAGTTGATTGCGCTTCATCATTTTGGTAACAATTCACATTGATTGTGTGCCGCTAGAGGGCACTTTACCTACATTAAAAATTGTTTTTAGTCATATTTTTTTAGTTTTGACAGCTACACTAGTGTTTAGTATGTTTTCTCAAAGACTGATGCAAAGCCTTTAAAAAAGGTGCTCTTCAGTTAACTCGCTAAATCCGACCGTTTAGACGTAAATCACTCTTAAAAATTAAATGGTAAATTAATTTTTCTCATGTCATTACCACCAGCTACCAGGTAAGTAGCTATCAAAGTATACTAAAGCTGTCAGTTTAACATGAAATAAATTCGCTTTTTAAACTAATTTACAATAAACTTAAAATAATAATGGCTAATCATCAATATTCAAATATCGAATATTGTGTTTACTTTTAATGGCTAAAATTAATAAAACATTACTAAACAAACTAGTAACGGTTCTCAAAATGTCCCCCATTTTCTTCAATACATTTCCTAAACTCTTCAAAAAATGTCGCCTAACTCGATGAAAAATTCCCGGTGTTTCTTTAATAATTTGGCACTTTTCGATTATCTTTAAACGAAGATCCTCGACGTCAATAACTGGAGTATCGTACACCAATTGCTTCAAATGACCCCAGAAGAAAAAATCTATAGGATTAAGGTCTGGTGACCTCGCTGCCCATTCCAATGGTCCATTTCGTCCTATCCATCGCTTAGGATACGCTTCATTTAAATACTGCCGTACACGTATACTAAAGTGGGGCGGAGCTCCGTCTTGGAGCAACCACATGTTGGCCCTTATTTCCAATGGCACATCTTCCAGATATAATGGGAGACGATTTTGGATATCATGTCATACGGCTATGATCTGATTGCACATTTCCTACCGTCTCGGCCGATCATCGTCATAAAGAGCCTGCACCTTTGCGAATGAAATGGATAGAGTTGTTCTTCTCTTAGTACCCTCCATGAACAAGCCTGACTGAGCCCTACTTCCTTCCCAATTTTTATAGTACTAGTGCCTGGATTATCTTCAATAATTTCAAGTACTCTTTCTTCTTGCTGCACATTTCTAGCATTCCTAGGTCTTCCCCTATTTCCATTATAACTTTTGAAGGAACCATATTCCGCAAGCCTATTCATGTACACACTTGAAAATGTTTGAGCATGGGGGATATTTCTTCCTGGATAATTCTCCATATAATATCTTCTTGCCAACTCTGCATTACCATTTGCTTTTCCATAACAAAAATGGATATCGCAATATTCGATATTTGAATACTAATGATTAGCCATTATTATTTTAAGTTTATTGTAAATTAGTTTAAAAAGCGAATTTATTTCATGTTCAACTGACAGCTTTAGTATACTGTGAAAGCTACTTACCTGGTAGCTGGTGGTAATTACATGAGAAAAATTAATTTACCATTTAATTTTTAAGAGTGATTTACGTCTAAACAGTCGGATTTAGCGAGTTAAATGAAGAGCACCTTTTTTAAAGGCTTTGCATCAGTCTTTGAGAAAAATACTAAAAACTAGTGTAGCTGTCAAAACTAAAAAAATTATGACAAAAAACAATTTTCAATCCAGGTAAAGTGCCCTCTAGCGGCACACAATCAATCTGAATTGTTACTAAAATGATGAAGCGCAATCGACTTAGTCTATGTGTCAAATATTAGTCGAATCGGTTTTTCCGTAACCGAACAATTTAAAAAATAAAAAATAAAAAAGTGAACTTTGTCGGCTTGTAACTCGAAAACGAATGACATTTTGAATAAAATTTATATGAAGCTCTACAATTATTTTGTCATGAAGAATCGCCCTCTTAAGTTTCGTGATCGATTTTTGAATCACCCTGTATATAATATACTCATACTTCCCCATTTTAATTATTGTTCAAGTATCTTGTTCCTTTTAAGACAGAATGAAATGTCTAGACTGCAGAAGATGCAAAACAGGGCCATGAGAGTGATACTCGGAAAACCAAGACTGACTCCAACCACAATCAATATAGTAATATTGTTTGTGCTCCAACTAAGGACATGTTACAAACAACTTTAGAGTGGTTGCCGGTGAGGGAGCACTTACTACTTAACACACTGACTTTTATCCATAAAATTAGAATCGGTCAAGCACCGCAGTATCTGTTAAGCAAGGTCTCATACGGTCTCAGATATTCATGAGCATAATACACGGAATAGGAATAACTTGTACATCCCAAGATTTTCTCAAGAACGTGCCCAAAATTCCTTGTTTTTTAGCGGTTTAAATAAATATAACATATTGCCGAATCATATTAAAGCAATAGAAAAGGTTGACTCCTTTAAAATAGCTTTAAAGAAACATTTATTTATTGGCCTTGTTTAATGATTATTGTCTTCTTACTACTATTGATTTTATTTCGTTGATGGCATGCCAGTTGTTTGCTGAATATAATGGTTGTAAATGTTGTGGAAGTGTTAAACTCTATGTCATAATCAGTCTTTTATTTGTATACTTGTTGTTTTTTTATATATATAGCTTATTGTTTTATTTTGTTTTGTAATTATTTATATTATTTTATTTGACATTGAATTATTGTTTTCTTATTTTTGTGTTTAAAAATATATTATTAGTCTTGACTAAATAAACGACTTAAATTTACTTCTCTATAAATGTCTAATACGCCATTCACCGTGGGGCACCCTGAATAAGCAGTATTAATTTATTTTCTGATTTATAAAAATTAATTAAAACATTTTCCATACTGTTGGCCACCACTATCAACATAACTCTCAATCGTCATGATTTTCCTTGTTACAAGCACCTACGTTTAGGAGAATAAAACCAAAAGGGACAAAAACAGACAGCCAAATTTGGTACGGATAAAAAGAGGTGATAATAGATAACAAAGTAGCCTATTTAGCTGCTATTTGGAGGAACTTGTTGGTGATTCAACGATTTTTTTAAAGAAAAAAAAATAATTGTCTGTGAATTTAATTTTTTTGAAAAAAAGCCTGAAAATTCTGTATTTTTTTATGTAATAAGTTGAATTCTTCAAAAATGAAAATAATTTTTAAATATTTTAATCCGTGCCGCATCAAACGCCCCTAAAAGTATGTTTAGCAAGAAAATAAACTCAAAAACTATTAAATTTTTAGATTTCAAAAGAAGGAATTCTCCAAAAGTAACGCCAATTTGGAAATAACATTATATATTTTCAAGCTAAAAAAGAGTCTGTTATTTGAAATACTTTAAATTTTCTTCATTTATGTATTGAATCAATTTAGGTATTTTTTTCCATAGGCCTCAACTAGTGTGAGGCTTGAACCAGAAGGTTTATATTGTGTTTCATTATACATCGATCACTTTTAAAGACGTTAATTCATGTTTTATTATTATATCGTTCTGAATTTTTAGAAGCACTAACTACGTCTGAATTATAGACATGTATATTATTGCTCTCCCTAATGCGAGAAAAATTAAAAAATTACCTTAAGCAGGTATATATCACATTACAAATCCGTATTTACACCCTATCTACATTTATCACAGGAGTCAATGAAAAGCTCGACTAAATCAGAGTCCGATTCAGTGCCAAAAATCCCGATTTCTGCGACGGGACCGCATTAATTCCCTTTTCCTTACGTTCGGTCTCATACGTAAACGCTATATTTCTCAATTTACGTTGAATCTCTTTAATTTCACTAAGAGACTGTTCACCCCCGACCCGATCTCCAGATTCACTGATTCGCCCCTGCATGCGACGCCATTATGAAAAATAAGTCCCCGATAATGGCGCATGACGTCACGGGCTGCCAGGAGTCGACGCCGTCGCAGGCCACGCCCCCCTCCCCCTTCTTCGCCTCGGTTTTCAGCGGCTTTTCAGGATGCGAGTCTATATCTGTCGCAGGACGTATGGAAAGATTTTTTTCAGGGAGCGTATCGTAATTTCGGGGGGCGAACGATTTTTCCTTTGTGTGGATTTGCGATAATATGCGTTATTCAGACAAGGGAAAATATTTCGGTTTTAATGTTCTGTATGTCATCGGCACGATATTTTCTTTGTTTTAAAAATATTATGTTAAGTCGCGCGTCGCTATGAGCTGACTATTTTTTTCTTTCCAGGGGCGTAACGCAAAATTTGCAATTGAATAATTCATTTATAAGTCATTCTATCGAAATACCTGGCCACCTCCAAGGAGGTGAGAGAGTATTAAACAGGATATGTCATAAGCGTTCGCTGACGTCCTATAAGTTAGATGTATTCCATTCCCATGCCAGTGCCACACGCCGCCGCCGCCGTAAATATTCAGATTTTATCACCTACCAACTTTGGTACTTGGCCAAACTAGCTAATATACAAGGTGTCCGAAAAATACGTGTACAACGGTTGATGAGAGACGTCTGACGTCAAAATAGTAGGATTTAAGTGAACTTACCTATATGCAAAAATTTTTGGTGATAAGCCTTAGGCTATAAAAAGACGTTTTCTTTTGGCATAGTAACCAGCTGTAATTAACCGGAAGTATTATGAAAGTGACGTCATATGTAGCTATATCTCCTGATTTTTTATGCCATTGGCTTATTGACAAATCAGATATTGTTTTCTAGTAAAACAATGTATTTGGAAGATTTTTTTCTCCATTGCAAACTTTTAGGTATGGTTATGTCAGAAAAAATAAATTTCAATTTTCTTAATCATAAAAAAGTAAAAAAAAAACAAAACCTAAACTAAATGTAAATAATGACACTTATTTACACTTCTTAAAAAATTAAATTGAACTTTACCTAATGTTTTGGGCTTATTAAGATGGTTGCTTGCATTTAAAATTCACTGCCATAATATTCTTCGCATGAGTTTATGGGAGCCTTATAAACTTCGGTTTTAACAGCACACCACAAAAAATAAATCGCACATATTTAGGTCCGGAGAACGTGGTGGTCATCGCACTGGTGCATCATTGCCTCTTCCAATCCATATCGGGGTATTGGTCTTGCAGGTATCGCCGAACAGTTATGGAAAAATGAGGTGGCGACCCACCGTGTAAATACCACAGTTCCTGCCGAATTAAAAGAGGCAAATCTTCCAGAAGAATTGGCAAATTTTCCATACAATTTGTCTGGCAATATCACAGGACCGATAAGATATCGACCGATAATACCTGCCCAAACATTTATTTTAAAATGATGTTGGTGGTGCGCAAGCGCAACTTTAATGGCATAAGGATTTTCAGCGGCATAAACATGTTCGTTGTGCATGCAGGTTGATAACTCCTGACCTTGTAAACGCCTCGTCGGTAAATAAGATTTTCTTACTAAAATTTAGATCATGGATTGTTCTGTTCCAAATAAATTGGCAAAATAAGAGCCGCTGGGGGGATCAATGTATAACGACTCTTAAATTGTTTGGACGTGATATGGGTGGGCAACAATTGTTCTCTTAAATTGTCATTTGCGATGGTTTTACGAAGCTCTAACTTACGTTCCAACCGGAATGTACTGATCCTTGGTTCTTCTTCAACTCTTACCAAATATTCGTCTTCATTATAAACAGTTCGACTTGTCCGCATACGATCCCTACCTTCAAATGTTCGCTCAAAGCTACCAGTTTCTCGAAGATGACGTTCAATACTCACAAATGTTTGGTGATTTATATACTAGAAAAGAATATCTGATTTGTCAGTAACTGAATGGTATAAAAAATCAGAAAATATAACTACATATGACGTCACTTTTATAATACATCCGGTTAATTACAACCGATTACTATGCCAACAGAAAACGTCACTTTATAGCCTTAAGCTGCATTTACATTCAATTTGAAGTCAAATTTAAGCTGAAATTTGCCTGCTTGTCATATGGTGACAGCACGTAGCATTTACATTGGACAAAATTCGAAGTTGATTTTGAAGTGCACTTTGAATTTTGTTAAGCTGCTTGCCAAACGCAAGCAGAAAATAAATTTGTAGGTTAGAATATTTTTGTTTATCTTAATATTCTTAATGTTGCTTTGTTTAGGTTAGGTCTAATTTATCTATGGGTTAGGTAAATTTCAAATTTGTGTTAGAATAAATTAACATTTGTATCAAACAATTCGCACACATGTAAAATGGACTTTGAAGGGATCCACTTTGATGAAAATGATTTTTTTGAAGGTACTGTAATTGAAGAAAACGATTTCAACGAGGAATTTTTCTTAAAAATTATTTGTAATTATAAACACACAAAATAAAAACATTATTTCATACGTATAATTACGTAACCTAAAAATTCGTTCAATGTAAATGACACATTTGCAAATTGCACTTTGACTTGGACTTCAAATTGAATGTAACAATTGTAAATGCAGCTTAAGACTCAGCACTAAAATTATTAAAATCGAGTTGTACGTTTTTGAAACTTTTAGGAAAAGCCAATGTTTTTTTAATCTTTGATGCCCTCTGCAGGCTAAATGAAGCAATTTTGGATATAAGTGTGTTCGCTTAAAGGTTTGGTCTAACCGACTAGAAAACCGTACGAGGGACCATCATTTCTAGTTTGTCAATTTCACCTTTGTAGGCGATAAGTAACCTGTTATGTTGACAAACGAATTAGGTAGACTACTTGAAATTACCGTCTCATGTACTGGTTTTCATGGTCAGTTGGAACAGATCTAATTTCGACCTATTTTAACGCCAGGCGTCTGTCATCAAACGTTGTACACGTATTTTCCGAACACTCTGTATAAAGGTGTATTTTTACCTATAAAATAAGAACAATAATAAGTCATTAACGACAGTTTGTGATTTACATACTATCGATATACAAGCTCTACCCTAAATACTTTCTGAAACCTCAGGATGTAATGTCTCTTTTAGCCCGGTATTGTTCAATCTTCTATAATGTAATGCATCATAGGTGTACCTGCCATCCGCTAGCTTCGCTCGCTACAGGGGCGCAATGAACAAAAGTAACCAAAACTAACCCAAGGCATGCCCAAAATCAAGAACAAAACCTTTTTACAAATATAACATCAAGAAAATAAAAAAAAAACATCGAGAATCGAACCCATCCTTTCCTTTCAGTGTATTTTTGTGTTGTTTGTCTGAAGATATTATTCCATTTGTGTTACCTATGTTGTTATGTCTTGCTAACAGTTAACCTCATACAAAAGTTTCCTGGAGAAAGCACATCTCTAAGATTCACTCACAGTACTGTTGAAGCTAACAATAAGATAAAGTTTTTAGTGATAGTCTCACTGGTCTGGATATGGCTTAGAGCTAGGCAACTGTCTTTATCCGGTAATCGTTTTACAAGGAAGCGCTGAAGTAGACTGCGCATGGTTTTGATGTCAGATCCGGGTTTCACACTTCCGTCCATTTTGCCGAGATTTACCCTCATACCGCCACGTAAGATGTTTACACATCAAAAAAGGCTAGAAAACCACGCCCTGAAACTATCGCTCAATTGCCTTGCTTCCAATAATCTCCAAAGTCATGGAACGTGTAGTCAATCAGCAACTACTCAAGTACGGTGAGAGCAACAGATTAATTAGCGATAACCAATACGGCTTTCTACGACGGCGTTCTGGGGTCACACGAGAGAATACATTTTAAAACAGCTATGAGATAAAAATTCAGAATTCTGAAATAAAAAGTCAGAATTCTTAGATAAAAGGTCAGAATTCTGAAATAAAAAGTCAGAATTCTGAGATAAAATGTCAGAATTCTGAGATAAAATATCAGAATTCTGAGATAAATGAAAATCAAAATCATTTTATTTATGTCAATATACAAGACAGTACTTAGACATGTCAGTAAAAAAGAAATATAATAGCACTTATACACCTAATATTAAGTCAGTAATTAAAAGTTAAAATAGAATAACGTTTATACTCAGATATAAGATATTAAAATTAATTAAGTATAAAAAATAAGGTCAAAATATTATTTCAAAGGTAGACAATACGTGTTAAAATTTACAGTTTAAAAAGTCCTTAGAAGAATAAAACACATTACAAGTTAAAATTTGTTTGACTTTATCCCCAAAGATCTTTTCAGGTAACTCCTTTAAAGGAATGGGCAAATAAATAAAAAACTTGAATCCCCAGAGCTAGAACCATCCTGACACCTTCCCACCCAACAGTATGCGGGGACTAATTTATTTTTATGCCTAGTATTATGGCTGTGAACCTCACCATGCACTCTATAATCATTTTGGTTGGTTTTTATATACATCAAGCAGTCAAAGATATATTGAGATGACAATGTTAGTATTGCAAGTTCCCTGAAGGCCTCTCGACAGTCCTCTCTAAAACCCATGCCAAAAACAACACGCACAGCTCTCCTCTGCAATCCGAAAATTCGGCTAGCACGGGGTGCATGTCCCCAAACCAGTAGAGCATTAGGACATTATGGAATGAAAGAGGGAAAAATATGGTTTCCTCATAGCAGAGAGAGTCACATTATCACAAAGACGTCTCAACGCAAATAGACCTCCCCTAAGTTTTTTTGCAGTTTGTTCAATGTGATCTAACCACCTTAGCTCGGGGTCAACATAGATTTCCAGAAACTTCACAGTAGCAGTCTGCTCTTACATATTGACTATATTTCGTAAAGATTGTATAACTAGCTTAATCTTATCCTGATTAAGAAGTAGGCCATTTGTGTCAAACCAGTCCTTTGCCCCCGACTGTGCAAACCTCAATCCTCTCAGAGCTTCACCCATTGTTCCTGCTGAGAAAGAGAGAGTTGTGTCATCCGCGAAGAGTGTGTAGTTGACATTATTTAAATCACCAAACGGCAGATTATTTAAAAAATTTTAAAAAGTGTTGGTCCCGATACAGAGCCTTAGGTACTCGAATTGTAACCTTACCCCCCGCAGATGTCACATCCCCAGCCCTCACAGTTGAACCCGGTCTGCAAGATATGATGTTAGTAGGGATATACTATTGGCAGAAAAGTTGTAGAACTGCAACTTGTTGAAGAGAAGATCATGGACCACACAATCAAAAGCTTTGCTCAGGTCACAAAACATGACTTCTATATATTGTAGAGAATCAAAAGAATCAAGGATTTCTGTAATTAGGTTTAATATTCCCACCACAGTACTCTTGCCTTTATGAAAGCCAAATTGGCAAGTTGAAAGGCAACCATTTGTTTCAAGAAAATTTATCATCCTCAGTGCAAAGCGCTTTTCAACTATTTTTGAAACAGTAGGCAACAAACTAATTGGCCTATAATTTTAAATATCACCCCTATCTCCTTTTTTAAAAATTGGGACACCAATGCTTTTTTCAGAATATCAGGGAAAGTATTTTCCCTAAAACATTGGTTAATTATAAGGTTTTTCACAATTTTAATGAGATTAGAGCTTAGTACAAAAATGTCTCATTTTCTTATTTTTTTAAGTGATTAATAATATCTCTCATTTCAATAAATGTGATATCCGAAAAATAAAAATTATTCAATAATGGGGTTCTATTTTTAAGATTTTTTATAGGATCTTTTTGATTAGTGGGTATATTCTTAACGAGATTATGGGCCATATTACAAAAGAAGCTCTTAAAATTATCAGGAGTCAGATCTTGAGGTACCTTATCTTCATTTTTTATATTTCTTTGATGATTAATATTATTCCACATCGTTTTGGTGGGATTTTAAGACGAATTTATAGTACGATCATTTGCAGCTATTTATTTTAGCATGCTTAATAGCTTTTTCAAGTGAAACTTCTTAACGCGCGCTGGGAGTAAAATTTGGAGATCACGACACACCACGAGAGGCCGCGCTAGCAGGCCGCGCTGGCAGCGGATCGAAAATCCGTTACGATATTTTATTGTGATATCTTTGTTAGTTTACAAGCAAAAAATATGGAATTTGCTCTATTACCTTGTCAAGACATAAGCGAAACTTTTATGAAGATTTTTTTTTCATTTAGGCCTTCTCTTTTTGTTAATTGAGTGGTATATTTAAAAAAAACTACTTTTTAACCAAATCCGTTACGATATGTATAAGGCTAGGCAAGTTTAAAAAGTTTCACTTCAGATATGCGCTCATAGTACACAAGTGTTTTTTTATATTGTTTTTAAAACTCTTGTATTCTTTAATCATGGCAGGTTGGCCATGTTGCCTACTTATTTCTTCCAAAAACCCAAGACAATCCCTCATTTCTGTTAGATTGTTGTCAAACCAAAGCGCATTTCCAGGCTGATCAGAGCGTACCTTTACTTTTTTCTCCGGAAATGCTGTTTTATAGGCACAAACCAGTATTTGTATAATTTTTGTAAATTTTTCATTGACCTTTTTCTGAGGGTCATTTGTGAAATCAAAACATGTATTTTCAATAAGATTATAAAAAGATGTTAAGCCCTGATGGGCTATTGACCTACACAATTTATATATCTGCTCAAAACTGGGCCTAGACAGATTTGCTGAAAATTTTATTATTTGTGATCTATGATCTGATAAGTCTGTATAAATATTAGAAGTTGTCATATTTTCGTAAGGAAAATTTAAGAAAATGTTATCTAGACAGAAATCTAACCTTGTCAGTTCGTTTATAGTTTGCTCAAACCCAAAGTGCACGATAGAGTCCCCAGCCAGAACCAGACACTTGTTTAAACCCGATCCAGACAAAAGGTCCTCTAGTATTGTTAAAAAAGTATCAAAACGGCCCTTGGGAGACCTATAGATAGCTAAAATATACATATTAAAATTACACACGAACACAGGACATTTGAATACATTTTTCTACATTTAAATTCAAAATAAAGTCCATTGGTTGAACTACTAGATCTTTCATGCAAAACACTGCTGTACCTCCTCCGAACAACCGCAGCATCTATATCCTGTTAGAGTAGTGTTCATAATCTCCTCATCATCCAACCAGTGTTCCGAGAGGCATACTATATCAATATCTTTGTCGAAAAGGAAAGCTTCCAGTTGATCAGTCTTGTTTCTCAGTGATCTAACATTGGCATGAAGTATTTCAATGGAGGTTTCAATGTCATCATTGGTTCCTATTGATTTTTCACTGCAGTTCTTTGTCCATTTATGAACACTAGTCTCTTCAGGTTTAAAAATTTGTTAAAATAAACTCCCTTTGGCCAGAAGTCAGCATTTAGAACAATAGTTTGCATATCTGCTGAGACACATTGTCACGTTCAGATTTTGGCAGTTCGAGTCATTATTAAGTTTCGAAGCACCCTCGTAGCTATTCCGTCCAGCGTTCAGCTTTCGGAGGGATTCGTTGCGCGAGTCTCGGCTTGGTACGGCCCGACCGGATGGTTGGGGGGGGACACGAGTTTTGCGGAAGAAAGGATTCGTGATTCTTTTTGACTGGAGAAGTGGTTCCGTAGGTCGACCGTAGCTTTATCTCTCGCCGAAGGCGGATTTTGGTCGATTTACGGGGAAGTATTTCCGTTTTGGTTCTGGGAACCTGCTAGTGAAATACGTATAGTGTTCGTTGTTCGAAGTTTTATTAGCTGCTTCCACTTGGTCAACCCAGCCATAGTACGTGGTGTGTTTTGTTGTCATTGATTCGAGTGCCCTTTTAGTAAGGTAAGAATTCCGTATTATTAGCCTATATTTCGCGGTTTCGTGGATCTAATATTATCATTCACTATTGCATTATTCTTTTCGATTATTAATTGCGGGTTCAAATGTTTAAATTTAAAGATTTCATTGCGTTGAATTAATTTTTTTTTGGTACAGTTAAATTGACATGAGAATATTACCGGCTTTGGAATGTGAAAACGAACGAGTTTTGTTGATCCGGGCTCGCTATCGGGTTTTTATGTATCACTGAACTACGCGTTTTTATGTTGTTTCCGAACGTTTTGCGTTGTCGATTTTCGACGATATTAAGGGCTCGTTTCACTGAACCAATCTGGGCGCATTGTTTTATAATCAGGGCCATTATTTCGGATTTCAATTTTATGTATATTCTTTGAGAAATTTAAGAAAAATACGCGATTTGTTCTATTTTTCATTATTGTACCGAGTTTGGGACCGGTACCGTGTAAATTACTGTGCTTTTCTCAATATTAATATATTTGTTTTTTTTTTAAACGACATCTGGTCATTCGTGTTAGATGCGTTAGATTTTGATTTTGACACTAATCAGGGAATTGGGTCGATTTAATTAGGTAGTAATTCATGTATACCTTTTTAATTGTATTAAGGGAGGCTACTTCAGCTATTTTTGAGAGTGCATATGTTAGCGCTCATTGGACCATAGTTTCGCCTTATTGACCTTAGAACTCGAGTCATTAAATGAATTTCGATTAAATAATTAGATAGCAAATACCTTAAATTACAATTAATTAATTAGATAGTTAGCAAATTGGAGGTTAGGCATGCTAACCTGTTAATTTGATTGGAATTTGTCTGGGACGCTGGTCTAGTTAAGATAATTTGCGATTTTTGGTCTGATATTTTTTAATTATGCTAGTTTTTTTGCAAGCTCGGTAAGAGCTATTTATTTATTGTTTTTTTGTGGTAGTGAATAATAAAATTACGTTTTTTTTTTATTAGGCCAGCTATCTGTCTCCTTCATACCGTATGACTTGCATTTAAGCTCATTTTCGAGCCTTTATTTATCATTTCGCTCTTTAATTAATGATTAATAACGCTGTTATTGTATCGTGTTTTGCGTGGTTTAGGCACAATGTTATGTTAGCAATCGAGTCCCCTATCGTGGTGGCTCGTTACTAGGAAATTTTTTATTCCTAGGGCCGCATCCAGGGGGCAGAAGCCTATGGTCGAACGCAAAGAATTGTATCCTTGTTTACCTTTGGTTCTTAACTTTTCACATTCATAGGTTGGTATCCATTGCTCAGCAAGTAGTCTTCAATTTCTTTATTTGTTGTATCCGTAGAAAGGTGTGATACAAAGATCCATGAAAAATGTTTTGGGGTTACAAGTAAAGATTCTGAGTTATAAAGATTAAGTAAGAAATATTGAAATATTAATCCAGAATTCAGACTTCTGACTTTTTATCTCAAAATTCTAACATTTTATCTCAGAATTCTGACTTTATCTCAGAATTCTGGCTTTTTATCTTAGAATTCTGACTTTTTACCTCAGAATTCTGACTTTTTATCTCAGAATTCTACCTCAGAATTCCGACATTTTATCTTAGAATTCTGACTTTTTATCTCAAAACTGTTTTAAAATATTTTTTCGCGTGTAACAACAGGATGCCGCCGTCGTAGCTTTCGCAAAGAGAGATCGACAGGAGATATTATTGGCCTATGCCACTCATATAGGGAGTAGGGCAATTGAGAACTACGAAGAATCTCGAGCGATTACGTTGGATACTTCGAAGTAATTCGACAAAGTTGCGCATGACGAATTGCTCAACAGACTGCCGTCCTTCGGACTGCAGCTGGCTTACCAGTTTTCTTAAGGACTAATCTCTGCACGTTGCAGTTGATGGACACATTTCAGACACATTCACCATCATCCTCAGGGCGCAACACTCTCACTAACTCTGTTCCTCATCTATATTAATGATCTGCCGACCGAAACCAATAATCCTGTTCGCAGTTTTGCAGATGACAATACCCTTGTCTCCCAATTTAAATTGGAAAAACCTTTACCACCGACTGAGACATATCACCGCAGACAGGAGCAAATTACAGCCATTAATCAAGATCTGGAGAGCGTTCGAACTTGGGACGACAGAAATTTGGTCCAATTCAATGCAGCTAAAACCCAAGCAGCCACTTTTACCCAGAAAACCAATACGGCGGCGAGCCCTGACATCATTATTGCAGGATGGGCCAATCCTTCATCCTCGTCAATCGGACTACTGGGTGTCTTGGTCAACACTAATATGTCCTGGCATGACCACGTTGCTAACATCGCAAAATCGGCCTTGCAGATGCTTGGTGCGCTATTTCACAACAAAACACTGTTATACACCGCAGTAACTGCTCTTGCTCTACAAAGCGCAAATAAGACCGTGCTTAGAATATTGCTCACACATTTTGGGCGCCGCACCGAAGCACACCCTAAAGCAGCTTTAGTGTATGTGTCATTGCCACAAAAAAAGACTATGCTTTCAATATGAAAAAAACAGGTTCCGACGGATATAAGGAAGGTGTCAGATGAGGTGCAATTCAACATCGAAGTAGTTGCTTGAAAAGTTTTATCAAAAATATAAAATTGTTTTTAATCGATTTACTGACGTGGAATTCACAAGCGTTAGAGCTGCTCAAGCAAAAGGTACAATTACGGGAAGGATTGGTTATAGCACAACTCTAGGCCTTGCCCGCAGCATTTTCGTCCTTGCCTCGTTGTAGAACCTGGTGAAATGCTGGTTAGCCGCTCAGACCTCATGCCACGTCTCACCCTCGTATCTAATCGTTTCGTGGAAGTCTCGCGTCTCGCCTTTGTAAGCGCTACATCAAAAGTGTCGACTGAGTGTGGACTTTCTAATCTCTTGCTAATGTTCAGTGGTTATAGCCAAAATTTTTCATATTGTTTCGCACGAGTTAGCTGGAAGAGGAGGTGAGGGATTTTCGTCGCGCGTTCAACTTTTAAAAGAAGAAATAGTTAATATGGGAAATCTAACGGGACGCATCGAATATAATCAAATAAAGGTGGTTAATCAAAAGATTTGCAGACCTCTTGATTATTGTTCTTCGAGCCAGATATAAAAGTGATACGATAGAAGGGGAGACAGGTAATCAAAAAATTGATGCGGCTCTTGCTCATAATCTTTCCAGCTATATACAGGGTGTCCGGAAATAACATCGCCAAATTACAGATGGTGATTCTACATAAGAAATCATGAACATTTTTTCATATGAACATGGGTCCGAAAATGCATAGTTTCCAAGATACAGGGTGTCAAACTTTTTATAAAAAATCAGTTTTTTGTTAATATCTTAAATATGATTTTACTGATTCTGCTGAAATTTGGCAGCGTTATCTGTAGTAATAAGGGGCTGATTTAGCCTTAATTAGATTAAAAATATAAAGTCCAGTGGCGTCCCGGAGGGCATCATACCGAATATTATTGACAAAAAAAGTGCGCGCCGCTGACTTTTTCAAACATTTTATATTTTTTTCGTATTAAGCAACTAAAAATACAATATATTTGATTCTTGAGTTGTTTTCGTATCTTGCGTTGTTTTCGATAAAAAAAGTACATTTCCAAAGTTCTTTGATAAAATCGATATTTTTATTTATATCTTAAATATGCTTTTACCGATTTTGTTGAAGTTTAATAGGGTTATCTGTAGTAATAGGCGGCTCATTTAGCCTTTATTAGATTAAAAATAAGATGTCCAGTGGCGTCCCGGGGGGCATCATACCGAATATTATTGACAAAGAAATGACTCATTTAAACATTTTATATTTTTTTTCGTATTAAGCAGCTAAAAATACAACATTTTTGTTTCTTAATTTGTTTTCGTATCTTGTTTCGTTTTCGAGAAAAAAAATAAAAACCAGTTTATTACATTTCTTTAGAGCACAAAATTCTACATCAAACGCTGTAATAAACTGGTTTTATTTTTTTTCTCGAAAACGAAGCAAGATACGAAAACAATTGAAGAAACAAAAATGTTGTATTTTTAGTTGCTTAATACGAAAAAGATATAAAATATTTAAAAGAGTCAGTGGCGCACATTTCTTTCTCAATAATATTCGGTATGATACCCCCGGGACGCCACTGGACATTCTATTTTTAATCTAATAAAGGCTAAATGAGCCGCCTATTACTACAGATAACCCTATTATATTTCAACAAAATCGGTAAAAGCATATTTAAGATATAAATAAAAATATCGATTTTATCAAAAAACTTTGGAAATGTAATAAACTGGGTTTTACTTTTTTTATCGAAAACAACGCAAGATAAGAAAACAACTCAAGAATCGAAAATATTGTATTTTTAGTTGCTTAATACGAAAAAAATATAAAATGTTTGAAAAAGTCAGCGGCGCACACTTTTTTTGTCAATAATATTCGGTATGATGCCCTCCGGGACGCCACTGGACTTTATATTTTTATTCTAATTAAGGCTAAATGAGCCCCTTATTACTACAGATAACGCTGCCAAATTTCAGCAGAATCAGTAAAATCATATTTAAGATATTAACAAAAAACTTATTTTTTATAAAAAGTTTGACACCCTGTATCTTGGAAACTAGGCATTTTCGGACCCATGTTCATATGAAAAAATGTTCATGATTTCTTATGTAGAATCACCATCTGTAATTTGGCGATGTTTTTTCCGGACACCCTGTATAGAATTGATATAATAGGACAAGAGGATTGGTGATAGATAATTAGAGGTTTTAGAAACCTTTTGTTTGTGACCTTTCAAGTTGGATATACAACCGCTAAACTAGAAGAGAGGCAGAAAATCCAGGATTGTACGTTCCTTCTTCATTATTCCTCGAGTCTAATATGCAAGTGACAAACTAGAAGAAGGTCAAGTGGTCAAGGCATTTACACACACCTTGACTAAATGACGAAACACATCATGTAAGTGACAAAATAAATAAAAAGGTGATTAATCTAAAGATTTGCACGCCTCTTGTTCATGGTCCAATAAACGATAAAAGTGACAAATTAGAAATCAAAATATGCACAAGTAATAAACAAGAAAGAGAAGGTTAATCAAAAGATTTGATGGAATCTTGGTTCTTCGAGCCAGATATGAAAGTGATAAAGCAGAAGAGGAGACAGGAAGTTAAGATATTGATACGTGTCTTGTTTATGATCCTTCGGGCTGGATATGCAGGTGACATAATGAGGGAAGAGACTTTAAACGCCTCTTGTTCATGATTTTTCGAGCCACAAATTATAAGAAAAGACAGATAATCAAAGGATTTTCTTGCAAGCGATAAATTAAGAGAAGTTGCAGATAATCAAAAGATAATCAAGTAGCAAGTAAGAATAGGAGATGATAATTAGGAGATTTAGAAACTCCCCTGTTTGTGACCTTCAAGCCAAATATACAAGCAACACATTTTCACCTTCGAGCTGCCACGCGTTTAAGAAACAGCTGTATAGTTACGGTTTATTAGTTTCTTAGAGCCAATTACCTACGCCAAACTGAATTAATTACGAGGAGATTGACTGGTCCTTCATATCAACTATAGGCTCATTTAAAAAAGAATCAAATTACAATTACCCATCCAAAATACTTCATAAAAAAGGCCATATTCAAATGTTTAAATCAATCCGTTAAGCAGTTCTTAAAATATTAGAGTTTAAATATGCAGAATTCGAGGCGCGTCTCGATTATGTGACGTAATGCAATAGGATCACGTCCTGTTGCTAGGCCGCGACACCGCGAGAATGCTGACGTTTCTGTCACTGTCATAGATAAATAAATATATATCTCGATACGACCTTCATATCTTATGACGTCACGCCTTTACAATGTTCCAGCGGCACTTTCTTATTTATTTTCACTGATTTAGACTTCTCAGAAAAATCTAATTTTTGGTATATCAACTTAATATATCAAGGTCTTTTGAATAAAATTATTTTTTAAAAATTCAAAATGAGCCTAGGGTTGATATTGTTCAGTTCATGATTAACGTCTAGCTAATTTTATTTGGTTTGAAGATATTTTGATGTTATCGGCAACGCAGCATAGGACCGGCCTGCGCGCCTTGATTGCGTCCGGCGATTGTATCGCGAGTTGCTTGCGAGTCGTTGCAAAATTAACACGATAATATATGTTCTCGTACAAGAAATAAAGGTTGTTTTTTCTCAAGTGCAAGCAGTGTTGTTTCTCTACTCTTCCCGAAGGTTCAAGTTCAAGCAGTAACAATAGAGGAGCTGACGACTATTGAACATAGAAGTGGTCCTTCGTAGCCCGATGATAATTAATTGAACAAAAACAAAGGAAACATCACCGCCATGATCGCTGCAGTCCGTCATCCCGCTCACTGTTAACTTGGAGTTCACGTACGCAAGACCAAGATCGGCCAAGCGCTCGGCTCGACAGCAACGTTATTCGAGGTCAGGTATCTATAAATCCATCCTTTTTTATTCCCATTTATTTACATGCCCTTTTTGTTTCCGTCTCTTTTACCACTTGGTTTGATATGCATGTTTATATAGTTTCATTATATCTTTAAAAGAATAACAGTTTGGTGAATATTTCGTGCATTTTGCGAGTGGCATGTAAATAAACTCGGACTTTTTCTCGATAAATTTTGATCAATATAAGGCATCATTTGGGTTGTTATAATTTATCAAAACCGCCTAATTGCTGTATTCTCGTATAAATATTTGTTTGCTGTATTCTAGTATAAATATTTGTTATTTTACCTAATAGCTCGAAAATACTCGGAAAGTCAAAATGCCAGACAAGGCAAATGAGGAGAAAATGCTGATAGCTCGTCGCGGCCAAATTAAGGCTGAACTTATGCGATTTCAAACTTATTTAGATAAATATAGTCCCGGAAAATACTCGCTTATAGAAATCGAGACCCGCTATGAAGCAACGAAAGATATTTTAACCGAAATTAAAATGATACAGGGTGAGCTCGAGGATGTGTTACTCGCGATTGGTACTTTAGATCAAGATAAAGCCAGCGAGGCACGCGAAGATTTTCAAAAAAATATATTTTAAAGCCATGTCCATTGCGAAATATTTGATTTTCCAACTTTCACCACTGATTAATCCACCCACGCAAGTTGTTCCTAGCGTCGCGATTCCACAATTGCAACTTAATACAATGTTGCAAGCCATCAAAATACCCAAATTTTCAGGCCAATATTCAGAATGGCAGAGGTTCAGGGACACATTTACAGCTTTGGTGCACAATAACAGTTCGTTACAAAATATTGAGAAATTTTATCACCTTCAATCTTGCTTGAAGGGTGAGGCCGCACAAGTCATTGCGTCCCTACCCCTTTCCGATGTTAATTACATCACCGCGTCTAATTTATTAACAGAAAGATTTGATAATCAAAAGACCATAATTAATGCACATCTAAAAGAAATTTTCGATTTACCGGTCTTACATAAAGAATCACATGTCACGTGACGTAATTTTCTCGATACATTTTTAAAAAAATTACGCGCTTTGGAAAGCTTAATCGAACCTATCGATAGTTCTAGCACTATTTTAATATATCTTTTGAACTCGAAGCTAGATTTTCCTACAAAACGCGAGTGGGAGAACTTTAGCAAAGATATTATAAAGCCTAAACTCGACGATTTTTCTAAATTTTCAACACAAAGATGTCAAGTTTTAGAGGCCTTAAATACTAAATCAACTGCAAACCCTGGATATCGTCAAAAACAAAGTTTTCAATCTTTTGAACAATCAGGTCCTATTTGCCCTTCTTGTAATAGTAGACATTTTATTTATGTATGTCCAAAATTCAAATCTTCGCCAGTGGCGTTTCGTTTTGAGGAGGTAAAACGGTTATCTCTTTGCACAAATTGTCTGCAAAAAGGGCATAGAAATTCGGATTGTAGGTCGTCAGGTTGCAGAATTTGCAATGGGCGATATTCTACCCTTTTACATCAACCAGAGTCGTCTCCTTTAAAAAATGATACGAAACCTAATAATAATAATGTTCTTCCAAAATCCGGTTCTCAAACAAATGTTAATATTGCGCAGATACCTCTTCCGCCGAATGATGATAGTATAAATAGTGTACTCGATAATATCCAAGATGTGTCACCGCCAAACGAAGTTTAAAATTGCACAGTATTGTCACATTACTCTCAGAAGGTCTCAGAACCGTTTGTTTTATTATCAACTGCACTCGTTCACGTTTTTGATGTAAATAATGCTCCAGTATCATGCCGTATTTTACTTGACAGGGGCTCACAGTCTAATTTTATTTCTAGAGATATGGTAACACGACTAAGGTTAAATACGTGAAAAATAAATATGCCAGTTTCAGGTATCAATCAAATTAAAACAACAATCAACGAACAAGTTAATATAACGATTTCATCAATTCGCTCTTTATACCAGTCAAAAATTTCGTGCTTAGTTATTGACAAAATAAGCGATTTTACTCCACAGGTATCATTTGATATATCGAATTTAAAGTTACCCGAATTTCCTCTCGCTGATCCCGATTTTAACATGGCGTCAAGCGTTGACATACTTATCGGTTCTTCACTATTCTACAATTTGCTTAGTGAAGGTCAGATCAAGTTAGGTAAAGGGTTACCTATACTACAGAATAACGTTCTCGGCTGGGTAGTAGCGGGTCCTATACCCATTAATCAGCGACTGTCAAAATGTTTTTTCTTAAATTCACATACTAACGACGATGATTGTAATTTAAACGCCCAAATAGAAAAATTTTGGAAAATCGAGGAAGTTCCTCAGATTCCGGAAAAGTCTTGGACTTCTGAAGAACTAGAATGCGAACAACATTTTGTAAATACTTTTTCTAGAAATGAACAGAGCCGGTTTGTTCTCAAACTGCCATTAAAAGGTAATTTTTCGAATCTTGGTGATTCAGAAACTCGCGCGTTAAATCGATTGTATTCAAATGAACAAAAATTGTCAAAAAATGAAAAATTTTTCGTAATGCGTTCTTTTAGCCTGAGTCGTTTTGCGCTCTTCCGAGCTGTCGCGATTTCTGGCTAGTCGTTTTCTTGCCGTAACAGGGGCTACTGCAGGGGCTGTTTCAGGGGCTGCTGCAGGAGGGGTTGTCATCGCTTTTTGTTAATTTTGGCTCCGGAAGAGCTTTTCCAGCCTCTCGACCCTCTTCTGGAGGGCCGCGTTCTCTTCCTTCACCTTGGTATATTCATCTAGGAATCTGTGGAATTTCGCTGTTAAATTGTTGGTTTAAAAATTCGCTTGGTCGAGCTTTGCTCGGATCCTAGCGAGTACGTCTTGCAGCTCTGCTGCTTCCTGAAAATCATCCTTCGGAGCAGCTATCGCTGTACTGGCTGTCTACTTCCTGGCTGATGTTCATCTTCTTCCTGGCCGCCACCTTGAGCCCCCCTCTGCAGGGAGGGCCGAGAAATCACTCCTTGTGTTAGCCTTACCGCTAGCACTATTATCTAAGACCCTAAGATATCGCATTTACTAGAACTATCACTTTTATTGTTAACACTTATTCATGCTGCTCAATATCCTGGCCACTATCCACTGTCACTATATTAGTCTATTTCCTAAGCAATGCTCAATAGATTCCACCCCTTGCTTCGTCAAGCAAGGGGTTACATATTCTTGCGAACTACACTAGGCCTAATTACACGTCGCACACTAATTTTCCTAGAATCCTCACCTCGCAAGGCACTATGGTCCATGTTGTCACTAAACGGAAGTCACTCGTTTCCTTGTCAGGAAATCTTAAATCGCACTGTATAGTACTCGTCGCTCGATATTCTCTCGTCACCGTTTGAACTAGAATTGTGTGAAGATACCCGTGGAAGAATATTGGAAAAATTGTCATTTTCTTTTATTTAATTTGGTTGTGTATTGAGTTGTTTTGTTCGCTTCGCTTTCAGATGTTTTATCGTCTTTGTTTTTCTTTTAGTTACTTTATCAAGTGTTCATTGTTTGCTTCATTTTTATACCGTTTTTTTGATGTTTCAACGTTTTTGTTTTTTGTTTTGGTTTCACTTAGTCTTCATACTGATTTTTTAATGTTTTTTGAGGTGCTTTTTTGTTTTGGTGTAACTTCGTTTTTTTCTGGTGCCACTTCGCTTTCCTACTGATCTTTGGTGTTAAAGGATTTTTAGCTTTGAGTTTTGACATCAAGTTTTTGTTTTGGATCTTCATTTTGATACTCTTTCACGCCGTTGTCATTTTCTTTCCTTATACTTGGTAACTCAGTCTCTATAATTATTAGTTTTTGATTACCTTCTATTACTGTTGTTTCTTTCTAGTGTATCACTTCGTCTTTTAATAGATGGTCCTACTTTACAGAATGATCTATTTTCTATTTTATTAAGGTTTAGAAAACACAAGGTAGTGTTCGTTGGTGACTTGACCAAAATGTATAGGCAAATATTAATACATCCGGAGCATCAAGACTTGCAGAGAATTGTTTGGCGAGATAATCCCCAAGATGCGATAAAATATTATAATTTACAAACGTTAACTTATGGCGAAGAACCCGCTTCGTTTTTAGCCACTCGCTGTCTTAAACAAATTGCGAGCGAAAATCTCGACAAACACCCCACTGAATGTGACGTAATTAATAAAGACATGTATATGGATGACGTATTAACAGGTGCTTCGGATAGCGTAGCATTAACTAAAATTCGCGAAAACTTATCTAAGATTTTGTTAAAATACGGGTTTGAAATACGGAAATTCCAATCGAACGACATCGACTTTTTAAATAATATATCTTCTAATTCAGATACGCCATATATGATCACTGATGACTCATCTACCAAAACGTTAGGCGTATGTTGGATCCCTTCCTTAGATGTTTTTCGGTATAAGGGTCAAGAGCCGGTTTTTAACCCCGGTAACGCGACAAAAAGAACGATACTTTCCTTTATTGCTAAAATATTCGATCCTCTCTCACTTATTGGTCCCATTTTAATACGCTCAAAACTTCTAATGCAAAATTTATGGCAACTTCAATTAGAATGGGATGAATCAGTTACTGCGGATGTCTACGCGCAGTGGTTTAATTTTCAAACCGACATATCCGGAATTCAATCTTTAACAATACCTAGACGCATCTTAGTGACTAACCCTCGTAATATACAGTTTCATGCATTTTCGGACGCAAGCGAAAAGTCATATGGATGCGCGATATATTTACGCCCCATCGACGACCAAGGTCACATAGAATGTCATTTACTTTGTGCCAAGTCCCGCGTAGCTCCGTTAAAGTCAATTTCTCTCCCCCGTTTAGAGCTCTGTGGAGCACTACTAATGTCACGACTCTTATCGAAATGTTTGTCGATTTTAGACTTACCAATTGATGAGATATTTCTCTGGACAGATTCTACTATAGTTCTCTGTTCCTCTGGTTTATTTTGTTTAGCTAATTTAGTGGATAGCAGGCCAACCTCGAATGTGGAAAACCTTTGTTAGTAACCGAATATCGGAGATACAAACACTAACATCGGTAAAAAATTGGAATTACATAGCTTCGTCTGTTAACCCCGCGGACATCATTTCTCGTGGTTGTACTCTACAAGATTTAAAAAATTCTAATTTGTGGTGGCACGGGCCTGAATTTCTTCAAAAGGCTTTAAAGTACTGGCCAGCAGAGAGTAATATTTCTAATTTTGCGCGAAACTCTGATAAAGTACCCGAATTTTAACCCCAAACCGTGACTTTTCTTAATTTTGATAATGAACCACTTGATATTTTTGAAAAATACTCGAATTATAATAAGTTAATTCGTGTGTTCGGTTATTGCTTAAGATTTGCTAATAATGTGAAGCTAAGTAAAGAAAGGCGAGAATACTCTAAATTGTTATCCCCATCTGAGATAAAGAATAGCATAGAAATACTTGCTAAAATAGTTCAACGGACCGCATTTTCCTCGGATTTGAGATCACTCCAAGACTCTGGTTCGGTGAATTCTAAAAGTAATTTAAAATCGTTATCTCTCATTCTTGAGAATGGCTTGATTCGAGTCGGCGTAGGCTCGAAAATGCTAAGATTTCTTATAGTGCAAAACACCTGATTATCCTCCCTCATTCACACCCGTTTACGCGCCTAATTATTGAAAACGAACATGCACGCAGCTTGCATGCTGGTGCTCAAACTACCCTTTCTTTTATACGGCAAATGTTTTGGCCCTTAAATGGTAAGAATTCTGTTAAAAATTGCATACGAAAGTGCGTACCGTGTTTTAAGTCAAAGCCTAAGAGTTTAACTGCCAAAATGGGCCAATTACCGGCGTCGCGAGTAATTCCCACTTCCCCATTTCTGACGTCCTCGGTTGACTTCGCAGAACCGTATGAGTTGAGAGATGGGAAATTTAGAAACCGTAAAATCATAAAATCTTACATTTGCATGTAGAGCTCATTTCTGACCTGACCAGTGACGGGTTTTTGAATGTTTTAAAAAGGTTTGTTTCTAGGCGTGGTCTTTGTACAGATTTATATTGCGATAACGCTACAAATTTTATAGGCGCAAAAAACGAGCTGTTAGCTATCCATAATGTGACCAGTCCTGATAATGTACGAAATTATTTTACTGATAATCAAATTAAATTTCATTTTATACCGCCTCGGTCACCTAATTTTGGGAGCCTTTGGAGGCTGCCGTTAAATCTACGAAATATCACCTAAAACCCATTTTAAATCAAAAACATTTGACATATGAAGAGTTTAACTCCATATTAACTCAAGTGAAAGCAGTCCTTAACTCACGCCCTATTATCCCCCTGTCCAACGATCCCTTCGATCTAGAAGCCCTGACACCAGGACACCTTCTTATTGGCCGTGTTTTGACTGCTGTCCCACAAAGGAATTTAATTCAAAACCTAATTACATCAAAAGATATAATCTGACTCAGCAGATCTTCCAGCATTTCTGGTCCAGATGGGTCAAGGAATACTTGCATTCACTCCAACAATGCACAAAATGTTGGAACTATGGTGCTGATGAAAGAAGAAAATTTACCACCCCTACATTGGCCACTCGGCAGGATCGTCGAAACTCATCCTGGTGCTGATTCTATAGTGCGTGTGGTGAGTGTGCTGACCAAGAATGGTATTTTTAAACGTGCGATTAGTAAAATATGTGTTCTACCTATAAGTGATGACATTAACCCGATTATGACTATCAACCCAATTGCGACTTTTTCCCCGATTTTGACTATTTTAACTGAATTATGATTTTCACCTGATTATTAGGCTTTTGATATCGTCCTTTCTTTCTTGTTGAAAGCCGAACCTTTCAAGGGCGGCGGAATGTTCAGTTCATGATTAATGTCTAGCTAATTTTATTTGGTTTGGAGATATTTTGATGTTATCGGCAACGCAGCATAGGACCGGCCTGCGCGCCTTGATTGAGTCCGGCGATTGTATCGCGAGTTGCTTGCGAGTCGTTGCAAAATTAACACGATAATATATGTTCTCGTACAAGTAATAAAGGTTGTTTTTTCTCAAGTGCAAGCAGTGTTGTTTCTCTACTCTTCCCGAAGGTTCAAGTTCGAGCAGTAACAATAGAGGAGCTGACGACTATTGAACAGATATTGACGCAACGATTTTTAGCTTCTATATAAGGTGATCTTCGAGAGCGTCGAGAAAGTGAGTTGCTACCGAAAAGTATCATAAATAGTTCGATGGAAGGGGTCGTAAATTCATTTCTCAGAAGAACAGACTTTATAAAAGATTCAGGAAGTCTGGTCTTGGTATTGGTATCCGATCGAATGGAAAAAGAAGAAATACCAATCTCAAATTTGGCTGTATTAGTAAGTAATTAGTAATATTCAGGAAAAGAACAAGCAAAATTCAGGGAAATATCTGCATTTGCCCTGTAATGGGCATCAGTAATGTGCGATCATTTTCGTGAAGGTTACTACACCCCCTAAATTCCGTTAAGTCGACAGTTGCCGACCAGCCCCGAATGCCATTGAGCCAATGGGCTTCTGATATCACAGTGCCTAATTAGGATTGGAAATGGAGATTTGGGAAAAGCGATAGTATACAGGAACAAAGTTACAATGTATGCATTTTATATTATCGTTACACCTCATGAAACCAAAGAAGCCGGTACCTAAGTAAATTGACTGAAATATCAGCTTGATTCGAGACTCACCCAGAGTCATTTAGAAAAAATTCCGCCACAGGCGTATAGAAGCGATTTGTTAAGTAGGACTAGAATAAGGAAAAAAAATCATGAAATAGAAAACGGATAACTAATAAACTGGTCTTCGTATTACGTCCTGCAGTCGTATAAAAACGCTCTCAATTACTCCCTACGGCGTAATAGTTGCAGCAATCAAATTACTAAACGGCTTCTGAGGGCTTGAAACCAGCAAGCCCGTTGATATTTTTAATAAACAATAAATAAATCAAGCAGCAGGAAACTCGCTTTTACGGCTCCTGCGAGCGGAGCGACCTCCTGCGGGGAGGCGGCCAATGCATGAATACACAGTGGGGCTTATGCATAACAGGTTGGCTAAAACGATAGCGATAATTTTCACAATATAGTGCTCAGTTGCCATGCAGCCTTGCTCAGTGGTTCATATTTTTTTTAGGAAAATCCTATACAGCTCAACGAGCGGTGCGTGTGCGGAGAAGATGGTTGTATTGGTATATTTAACATTTTTTAATCAACACTCTAGAAGGAACAGTTCAGTTTCATCGAGAGCAGATAAGATTGAAGAACATCTAGATCCAGTCCTGTCAACTGGAAGTAAACGTCCATATTTTCGAGAATTTTTAAAAAAATGGTAAAAGAAGATTCGTTTTTCAAAATTACTTAACAAGTGCAAATATTTAAATATATATGTTTACTTGTAAATCAATTAGAAAAACATCTGTTTTTTCAGTTCTTTCGTTTAACTATTGAAACTTAAAAACAAAATATAAGACAATTCCAATTTTGAATCAGATATATAAGTGACAAAGCAAAAGAAGAGATATTTATTAAAGAAAAAAGACGACTCTTATTCATGGCCCCTTGACCCGGATATACAAGTGACAAAACAGAAGAAGAGGCAGATAATCAAGGGATCTGCAACTTTGTTCATTGTCTGTCGAGCCAGGTGACAATATAATAAAAAGGGCAGACACTCAAAACATTTGCATACTTCTCGTTTATGGTTCTCAAACCAGATATATAAATTGAAAATGATAACCATAGATGAAAAAAACAGGTAATTAAGATACATTAATGGCCCCTAAAGCCAGATGTGTAATTTAAAATATAGAATGAGAGACAGATAACGAAAGCATTTATGCTCATTTTGTTTATGACCCTTCCAGCTTGATATACAAGTGACAGTAAGAAGAAGAGAAAGATAATCAAATGATGTACTCGTTTTTTGCTTATGGTCCTGCGAGATAGATAAACAAGTTGCAATATCGAAAAGGGAAAATAGATAGATATTCATGGGATTTACGAGATTCTTATTTATGGTACTTCGAGCCAGATAGATAAATGTCAATATATAAGAGACATATAATCAAATAAGTCTTCTTGTTCATGGCCTTTCGAGATAAACAATTGACAAGATACAAGATTAAATAAGTAATTCAAGTATTTACCTGCTTCTTGATCATAGTTTGTCGAACCAAACAAGCAAGTGACAAAATAGAATAAGATATAGATCATTCAAGTAACTTAAATAAGTAAACCACTTAAAGATTTCCACTAACTTTAGTTACACATGACACGTGTTTCGACGGTAACGTCTATTTCAAATGTGAATAGTTACACTAAAATATGCTAAAATTATATAGTTCTGCTGTTGCAGGTAAATTACAAAAAATAATCTTGACCTAGGCGCCTTATGAATAGCAAAGGAAACAATTTAACAATTTCTAGGAAAGGTTCAATAACGGAGAAAACCCAAAATCAGTTTATTCGTTAAGTAATATATTCAACTTTTTGTATTTGTTGATTTCCATAATTTCAAACAGATTTACTTTTTTACCTTTATTTTCAATATGTAAAACATTGAAATCATTATTGAAAATTTGGTTTCCATTAATTAAATGACAAGCAGAGTTAGAAGTATCCTTGCCATTAATGAAACAGGACTGGTGTTCTTTAATTCTCTGTTCAAAAGGTCTACCAGTTTGACCAATATATACTTTGGAACACGAACCACA
>JAEQML010048100.1:0-55025 GCA_016904865.1 Pissodes strobi | reverse complement strand
ACATAATGCTTTGGTTCAAATTCAGTTGTTTCGTAGGTTATTTCCCGAAGTCCACTGGACTCGCGTTTGCATGGCCTTCTTTTTCTTGTGTTCTGGAATATTTAATTCTAATGCTTTTGTCTCCCTTTTTTAATGACATAATCGTCCCAAGCTCTAATTTTATAAATCTTAGGTGTCTCATCAGTCGCTTCTACCATTATGTAAGTGAATAGCTCTGTTATGCCTTTTGGCTTCTTGGTCATATGTCCCTACATATTAATATGTTTATATTGGCTTTTTGGAATATGAAGCATACATTTTTTTTAAATTAATTTCAGTCTGTTATGTTTGCAAAGGCAGTTTTGCATTTTATGTTCTTGGTTACTGAAACTGTTCCCACTTGATTTTTTTTATTCAAACTTGTTCATGGGAATTCTTTCGTATGAATCTTAGTTGTATACTTTTTGATTAATTCATTTCTGACACTCCCCATATTGATGGAATATCTTTGCTAAAATGCAGTATAATTGTGTTCTACTTGTAAGGGAGCTCTTTATTCTATCTAGATGCATGTCATTTTGTTTTTGTAACATCATTTTGAATTTGTTGTTTCCTCATTTTTTATGATTGCTCTTTGATTTTATACCGATGTTGTTAGTTCCGATACTGCTCCACTCATTGATTAATATCGTAATATGATTTCACATTTATTTCATTTTATTAATTCCTGCTTGGCATGTTTATTATTGACTTATTATTTTCTAAAAATTCCATGCCTGGGATTAAGAGTATAGAGCAATTTTGTTAACTTTTGCTTGTACATGTAGCGTTAATTTCTTTTCTATTTGTAACGGTGTGGTGACTTCCCTTATTAATTGCATACTATATTCCCCTGCTCCTATAAGATTTTCTTTATTACTTTTATGTGTTAGGCATTGTGGGATGATGGGCGTTTCCATTCCCTGGTTCTTTTTCGTAAATGATACAAGACTTCTAAAAAGCACTTATATTTTTGACTTAACAAAATACACTGTCATTTTACAAATAGTAATTGCTATTCAAATATTGTATGAATTGACATTGCGGCACATCTCAACGGATGCCGACGAAGTGCATTACATTCCTAAGTGCTAGTAAAAAGTGACAGGTTACAGGTTATGATATAGACTACCACCGAAAACTTATGTTAATGGAAGCGCCTCTCATACTTATTAATTTTTAATCGCTAGAGGGCGCCAGAGCATAAAAGGAAATTAGACCGAAGTCCAAACATACCGGCCCCGTTGAAAGGATTACCTTTCAAAATAAATACTCCTAAACTAATAAGAGAAAACATGAATTAGACATCATTTAAAATTAAAGTACAATGTTAACCTTAAAATTAAACATGTCAATGAATTCTAAAGCTAATAAATATACAAGCAAGTATTTAGCCTTTACTATTCTATAGGAAGAACACTTTAATAATTAATAATACGCTTATTTCTACATTAGGAAATTGCCCGCCTGCCAAAAATGCTGAAGTCGTTGTTGAACTTGTTGGTAATACGAAAGAAAGTCTATTCTCGGGTACATTTGTTACATCAGTTTGAGGTAAAGGGGTTAAAATTTCACCGACCAGAAAATGGGCTGGTGTAAGGGCTGATACGTCACTGGGGTCATTTGATAACGATGCAAGTGGCCTTGAATTTAAAACAGCCTCTATTTGCACAAGAACTGTTAGAAAAGCCTCGTATGTAAAATGCGCATTGCCTATAATTCTTATGAGTTGAAATTTTGCAGATCGCACGCCAGCCTCCCATAGGCATCCGAAATTGGGTGCATAAGGTGGTGAAAAATGCCAGGTAATGTGGTTAAGTTCTAAAAATTCTATGAATTTTGAAGCGTTTTTAATTTTGTTAATGAGCTGTTTTAGTTCACGTTCACCACCTACAAAATTGGTGCCATTATCTTAGTAAATAGTTGTACTAAGCCCTCTGCGAGACACAAATCTCTTCAAACAATTCAAAAAAGATTCAAAAGATAGGTCAACCGACAGCTCTAGGTGTACAGCTTTAGTTTTAAAGCACACGAAAATGCACATGTAACATTTTACCAAGGTTCTATTCTTTGCCTTGCCACCTTTCGATAAGAAATGGCCCGCGAAATTATACCTCTTGTAGAAAAGGGCCTTTGAGGAGCCACTCGAAACTCAGGTAAGTCTTCCATTTGATAACTTACAGGAGATGGTTTTGACCGAAAACATGTGATGCACTGGCGAATAATTTTTTGAACTGCATGACGACCATTAATAGGTCAAAATATTGCTCTGATAGCTTGCTTGGGCACCAGCATGCAGATGGCGAAGATGTTCGTAACGAATAATCAAGGTGGTAAAATATGAATCGCTGGGTATCGATATGGGATATTGTTGATGAATCTTAAGCAATACGCTGTGATACATTGAAACTTCGAGTATGAAAAAAAAAACTTGAATGTAGTTAATGTCGACTGAGTGCATTACAAGAGCTAAATCAAAGTTTTGCTCGGAATTTTGTTTAGTTTCTGGTGGATCTGCAAATTCAATTGCGATCTCAGGCCACTCTTGTTGGTCACGGGTTACGAACTAAGGTCCAGACCACCAAAGATGACATGTTTTCTGGATCCAAACCCCTGGAAATAATGTCAGCAGGGTTATTTTGCGATTAGACATGATGCCACTGGCTAATATCAGCACTTTGCTGGATTTCAGAGACTCGATTAGCTACAAAAGTGTTAAGCTGATTTGATGGCGATGAAATCCATGACAAAAGAATGGTTGTGTCGGCACTCGTATGAATTGCGAAACTCGCTTCGCTCGTTCCGCAAATTTTCATACTCATGCCTTAAACGAGTATTTTTCACACTTACATTATAAATAGCTATTAGGGGTAATTGACCAGATAATATCCAGCCTAGTTTTGTTTTTTGCAAAACAGTATTGTTGTCTCATAAAGCAATTTGACCTACATAAATCAAATTCCACAATATGGAAGCAAACTCCTATAAGCATATCAATAGGACCATTTTTATTGAAATTGCTATCAGCCAATATAATATTTTTTGGAATTTCTAAAATACTTAAATCAAATTAATTTTCTGGAAGTATTTTTGTTACTTTGTCAGTAACCAAAAATATTTTTTAAGGAAAACGAGTTAATTGTAGATTTAACGTTAAGACTAGTGGACTTAAATATTTTAGTAACACTATTACCAAAACCCTCCACTGCATGAGATGTTTGCTGATGGCAACTGTAGTTAAGCAAACAAATGTTTTGCAATGAAATTAGATTGTGAACAATTGTCAAGCAAAGCTCGATAAACCTGAGAGTTGCCCGAGGCATCATGTACTATTATACTAGCCGTAGAAAGCAACACATAATGTTGATTTGCAAGTTCACTATTATGAGTGACTGATAATGCTTTGGAATTATGATTATGGGATTCAGAACCTTCTTCTGGATGTTTTGGCGAATAAGCTATATTTTTGTTACCTGTATCTTCTTCAGGACTGGACAATTTAAGTAAATGAAGTAACGTGTTGTGATGAACATTTAAAGATCCTTTACAGGCGTAGCCGACTATATCAAAATCGGCCTCTCCTATTGGTCGACCCATCTCGTGTTACAATATGTCTTCGTGATGCTATCAATTTGTCGCAAGAGCTCTTGTGGTGTAGAGGTTTAGACAGTTGGGTCTCACCTGGATGGCAGGGGTTCGAACTCCGTTGCTTTGTTAATTTTTTTTTAAATATTATGTTTCTAAACAGTTTTTTTTTCTTGATTTTGGGTTTGTCTTGGGTTAGATTGGGTTAGCACCTGGTTAGTTTTCTTTTCTTGAGCCCCCGTAGCGAGCGAAGCGAGCGGAGGGCCATGCGGATCGAGCAATAGGAGAGGCCGATTTTGATATAGTCGGCTACGCCTGTAGAGGATCTTTAAATGCTTATGATGAGACGAGCAATATTTACAAACAGATTTACTCTTACAATTTCTTGAAATGTGCCCTGTCCGGAGACAATTCGTGCAGGCCTGAATCTTACGAACCTTATTTAACCTGTCCTGGGGACCTAAACTCAATAAATCTGGGCATGAAAATATGAAGTGATTATTTTTGCATAATAAACAAATTGCATCAGTTGAAACAAAAGTACCATTACGAACTCCTCCTTTGTGGTGTTTTTCCTGCTTATTCCATTGTTGATATCCAGCCGAACTTCCAAAACTTGGCACCTTTTAATTAGAAATTCCTATAAATCATGAACTGCTGGAGTATCTACACCTAACAGCGAAGAAAACTCTTCCCATTCACTTCTGGTAATTAAGTCAAGCTTAGATGTAATATGAAAAGTTATGATACACTGAGGGAAAAAAAATTAGCCACTATACAAAAATCGAATGACCATAATGCAAAACTTGTAATACTATTTATGACAAATTAAGCGGTTTCGGCCAATATACAGCCGATGTTTCTGAAACTAATATCGCTAAACTATGACGATTATACAATTACTTTAATATTCCTTATCACTTATCTGCTTTAAAGGTTAACTATCTTCCATTTGTATACCGATTATTAAATAATCATATAATGTAAGTTTTTGTGATATATTCGTAAGCATATTTTATCCTGCTTTCATATTAGGGTCTTTATACCGTTAATACAGCAATTGCATAATCATAATTCAACCTGGATATACACCATATATAGTTAATTGTATATACACTATATGAAGGGTAGAATAGCTAATATTCAAATATTGATTAACATTCAAGTTACATGTGCACCGTATATATTTTGCTGTATAATTACATATTAGTTATATTACATTTAAACTATATCTCATGGCGTTGGCAAACATTATGTTTGTGGCATTATTTCAGTAGGGGTGCTGGATTCTATTGTCATCTTGATGTAATTGAGTCCAGTATACGCTAAAATTGAACATGTCAATTAAAATTTGTTTTAAGTGCATGTTCACAAATTAGGAGTACACCTGTGATCTATTAACATGAATTGACTACGCAATAGTTGCTATTTAAATGGAAAATAGCTTACCTTATTGGTTTTTTCAAACTTTTAATTCACTCGAGGCACCCTTCGTGTGTTAATTCAAATGTTATAGTATAGGAAGTAATCCATATCTCTTACACGCATATATCATCGTTTGTATGGTAAAATAATTAGATCTTTGTATAATACAGGACCTAAAAACAACGAGTTTTTGATTGACAAAATGTAAACAAGTGATGAGATTGAAAACGTATTATATATTTGTTAACCTAATATATACATACCTGCATGTTCTCTGGTGGATTCTCTCCTATCTTTAATTTCCTACATGGGATTGGTATTTAATTTCCTTATTGAATTGAGTGGTAAATAATCGGCAAATTGTTAGCGTCAGCCGCCACTCTGCTTTGTCTTCTTGCTGTTTGGCGTGGGTTCAGCCGCAGCGGCAGCCATTGAAATAAAAAATGGTGAGCTATCCACCATAAAAATTGCGGACAATAATCGGTAACTTTATTGGTATACAATAGTCGTATAACAGTAGATAGTCCGCAGTTTACTAGGTGATCACCATTATGCTATGAAATATTTGATTTGCCATCATACATTTGCTTTATATACAACTTGTATAGCCAAAGTAGTATTATTGTTCATTTGCAGTCAATTTATCTTGCATAGTCGCTATATTTCTTAACGTAACATAAAGATTTTTATTGGCATAATTTTAACGTGATTATAAATTATAACAAAATTTTAATATTCGGTATGTAACGTTATATAATGGTAAATCAACGCCGTCCAAAACAAAAATTGATTTGAGCCATTTTCCTCATTGTAAAGTCAATGATACCTATGCTGTTCCCGAAGAATCAAAAAACTCATCCTTAAAGTCAATCCTGACTGATGCATGATCAACTGATTTATCTAATGACTCTAATTCATTTTAGACACCAATGAACTCAACCCACAATGACTGAAGCTTTTCTAACCAAACTTGAAGCTGATATATTTTATTTGGGTCAGGAAATGATATTACATAATTGGTAAAACGTGATAATGTCTGAAAAATCTTTGACCGCGTCTCTGGAAGATCATTTACTATTGCTTTTGTTTTCTCTATCTATGTCATTTTGAACAACATTCATGCATATATGCGAGATATAATGTAAAATACAACTTTAGTAACGCTAAAGTGCAATCAACACCTTATAAGTAAAATATAAATTATAATATAGCAAAATGCTGCAATTTGAAAAATACCTTAACGAGGTAAATCATAGAATTTTGCCAAAAAAAAATGAATGACATGCACTAATACTAATAGGTACTATAATATTAAACTTATGGAGAGAATGGCGCAAAATAAACTAATCGTTTGCAAATTTCCTTTAAAATAAATCCAAATTAAAGAATACTAACTGTAGTATAGAAAATTCAACTCCAAATGTAAGCAAATAACAGATGCGATTTGAATATGGATTTAACTTGACAACAGCTGATTGGCAACTGACCCTCGACAAGGAAAGATTGAATGTTTTTATGGTTTTATGGCGCGAACAAAATCTCAAATATAGAAAACCTAACCGGTCGACAGAATTTGAGATCCTAATCTTTATATGATGTCTTTATCTTGTACACTAAAACCGTGTGTGTCTGTGCTGCTTCGACGATATATCATAGCTAACCGCTGTGACTGTGAATGTGTGAGTCACCACGTTCTCGAAACTAGATGGTCGACGGAAATTATGCCGCTCCCTTGCCCTTTCGATTGACAATCAATGTATAAATATGAGGTGGACTGTACTTACAATTTGCTGTGCTGTATTACAAAGTGATACGAAGGACTTGATTCGTTGAATTCGTGCTCGAAGACCAAACGTGTGGGATGATGAGCGTTTCCATTCTCTGGTTGATTTTCGTAAATGATACAAAACTTATTATATTTTTGACTTAACCAAATTCACCGTCTTTATACAAATAGTAATTGCTATTCTAAAATTGTGTGAATTGGCATTGAGGTACATCTCAACTGATGCCGACGAAGTACCAGGTTCCAGGTTTTGATTATGGCGTTGCTCCTAGGCAATTGCCAGCTCCATTACTTGATGACCACGTAGTGTCTGGCTCTAAACCATCACGTGACCATCTATAATATTTAATAATAATAATTATATGTAATTTATTACTTTACATAACCAAAAGTGCTGTGAGACAAGCGTAAAAACAATGCAGCATCAAGCAGTCTACGATGATTGGGCTAGGTTAGTATAACATACATGGATGATGGATACATTAAGCAGACAAGCACATCTAGGAAAAACAAGTCATTACCAAGTTGAGCATTACAATTTTAATTTGTTGCAATTAATGAAATGTATTAAAAGTTTGATTGGCTCGCTTGAAATCTTGGCTAGAATAGACTTAATTGTTATAGGAGATGGAAATTGCAGATCAATAAACTTTCCGTACAAATCATGATTGTCAGCTTCATTAATGGGGCATTCGAAAAAGATATGATTAAGATTTTTAATTCGCAATAAGGGGTATCTCTAATATTTATTCTATGTAACATTTCTCCCGTTAAACAATGTCCAGTGCGCATCCTAATAATAGTAGTAATATGTCTACGGTTTATATATGGCAATAAGGAGAACCATCTTTTCTCTGGAAAAATACTTTGAATCGAGAAGTATTGATAATTTTTCTTACTTACTATAGATAACCAGTTTTGTTTAAATTTTACTTTAAGAGACAACTTAATCTTATTGTAAACCTCTACCGCGTCAATATCCATAACCCTAGGAATATTTAAGATTCTACCCACATTGGCAAGTTTACTGACTGTACTTCCAGGAATGTCCGAATGCCCTGGAATCTATCCCAATCTAAGATCGAAACCGTTCTTTCCGGCATCCAAAATTAAACGTTTAGTTCTTAAGGACCAATAAGTACATTACATTGCTAATTGCAGGTTACAGGTTATCTAGTCTAGTCTATTTTCAGTTATGGCCTTTTTCGTAAGAAAATTCAGCCAGTAAAGATCTCTATCCGGCTTAGTTAGAGCTGGGGCGACCCATCCCAGATAAGTTACACCTGATGGATAGAGATACTATTTCTAGGGCTCCCTGTATGTCGAGTATGCACTCCAGGGGGCTCAGATCGTTGCATGCACGGCTTGTTTTAAGGTTCGAACACCACCGGCTGGACATTCACACACATTTAGATCTTGTACATGCTCGCTTAGAGTCTTATGCAAAGGGGCTTCACTCAATGCAGATATAACCAGTTGCTGTCAGAGACACTTCCCATCTCCACAGGGCCCACAGCCCCAATCTCCTTCAGATCACGTATCCACGTGCGAAAATCTGGAAGAATCTTCGTAGGAATCGACCCTACATTAAGTGACCCACCCTAAACACTGTCACAACCGGCAGCGACTTCCCTTTCGAACTAACGGGGCCCCAAACGCTTCCAGCCGCGAATCACGTGCACTTCCCGTGCGAAGTCAGGTTAGAAAACCCAGGCTCCCTACCCACGTCCGAACACCGCCAACTCCAAAGCGGAAGTAGGTTACAGGTTATGATATAGACTACCACAGAAAACTTATGTTAATAGAAGCGCCTCATATGCTTGTTCATTTATAAACGCTAGAGGGCGCCAGAGTATAAAAGAAAAATAGACCGAAGTCTAAACAGGAATATTACCCAGTCTTTGTATAACGTTATGCTGGGATCATGCATCTGGAACTTCCGTAACTATTTTATTGTTTAGTTTAGCGGTGACGCATAATATTTCTGCCATAAGGTAATTTCTTCGGCAAGATGCTGCGAAATGTCCCTATCTTCGGCAGGCGTGGCATGTTTATTTTATAGAGCTATTTCTGCGACTCAGTGTATAATAATTTTGGTTAATATTATTTGCATATCTTGGGGTCTTGGTAAATTGCTAAAGCAGTATAGCGTTTCTTGCTTTTTAAAGTTATGTTGCTTGGTCTGGCATTGATTTGTATAGTCATTTGCCTGGTAGTTATTCTAAAGACGGTAATTATTTGTATCAATTGAAGGACGATACTTGTATTGAGAAAAATAATTTTTTGGTTGATAATTATGTTGTATTTATATTAGGCTTGTATTGTCTATCCGTGTCAGTGCCTTGTCTATTGTCACCGCCAGGGCCTTCAATGCTTCTAAGTCCCGGGGTTGGCTATTAGGAGGATTTGTTAATCAGTAAAAATTGTAGTAATTTTCCTCCGTGTGTCCTTCGTTGAATATTTAATAATTTATCTCCGTCAATGTTTGCTCTATAATCATGATATATGGAGTTCATATACTGTATCGTTTTGTAATTGCTTCTCTCTTCCACTTTCCTTTACGTGCAGCTTGGCAATTCGAATCCTCGAATTATGTGACGAAGTCTGCTTGCAATTCGTCCCATCCATTGTTTCGATTTGCTGTCTTGTACTCCTCAAACCACAAGTTTCTTTTTCCCTATTTTCGTTCTTTCGTATAAATTTATGAAATCGTCGGCTTTGCATTTGCAATGATAAAATGTAGGTGAGCTTATAAACCTGCTTTCTTTGCAGTAGCAAGAGTTCCAATGATTGTTATATTTTTATATCATTTAGTATTTTCTAAAGTTCGTGGATTTTTGCTTCTTCGCTGATATTGCCTTCTTCCCTAGTCCCTGTATCGATGTGTGATCTTTCTTCTTCTTGGAGACTTTGTCGATTCTCACTTGATGGTTTAACTAATCTTTGATTATCGAGAAACTTACTGTTGAAGATAGTGGTGGGGATTTTTTCACTTCCAAATTGACGTTTAGAGCGTAGAAAGTATTTTTTACCTGAAACTTAGGAACATAATTGTTCAAAAGTTAATATTTTCACCAAAATGTCTAGATGGCAGATTATTAGGATTTCCCAAAATATTCAAGAACGGTATACAGCACCAGTTAGTATTTTGGTGCATGTTCTCGTGGGTTATCACGATTACATTTAGGAAATATTTTTAAGAAAATTCTCAGATTTATGAAATAGTATATTAAGATACTAGTTTTAAAAGACCACATTTTTTCGCACGAGCACGAAATTAGGAAACGTGCGAGAGCGCTAAATGTCTTTTAAAACGTGTATTTTATACTATTTTTTCTATTTTGCAGATTTTTTAATGAAGAACATTAATTTATTCTATACCCGATCAACAGTTGCGCGGCCATTTTGTCATTTTTGACGTCTTTATTGCTAGAAATCCCATTGACAGCGATGTGGCCTTTTTTGTCAGTGGGCCTTGGCATTGAAAAATTTTGTTAATATCATAGCAACCAGTCAACAAAAGCAGTGTCGAAAACAGGTTCTTTTCAACACTCCTTTGCGTGTCGAAATGGAATCATTTTGATTAACCCAAAATAGAAAAAAAAATATTTTAGATAAGTCAGGGGCTTATTGTTGCTTTGAAAAGTTTTACCTCAGTGATGAATCCAGGAATAGAACTGGAACCCAACGTGGTCTCCACGAGGCCTCCATCTGGTTGTTGCAGTCGATTTGCTCTCTTTAAGGTTGCATAGGAAATTGTGAGAGATGGATAGAAACACTCGATAAAAAAAGCAAAATGGCAACCAATAGTTGAGTATAAGGTATTACCAGAACATTTAGATTTGCGAACCTTGTGGGCACCGGGGATTATAGTTATCGAAAATAAATAAAGCAGCGGAGAGAAAGATTACCAAAATGACTTATAGACCAGTCACCCTGAATAATTTGTTTTATATTTAATTCAGTTTCAATCAGCACTCCGCTTTTTGGCGTTATTGTTTTTAATGTTTTAGTTGCGTGACAGGGGGCAAGTCTTCATTGATTACAGTGCACTGCCAGGGATTTAAGGTGATATCTTTGGTTTTCCGGGGGGCACTTCCCTATTCGGTACTATATGAACTACAGACTAAAGTCTACAAGCTTTGACTCCTAGTTTGAATATTGGGTTGAATAATCGATAAGGCAGGCAGGAACGTCAAAATGGTGAGAGCGATTTCATTACGGGGATGAACGCCCCCGCCATTACGAATTGCCACGGGATGTGGCCTATCAAATTCCATCATCCTCCTCCATGCTGGAAAACACCGAAGTACAAGTCTGTAGCTGATCAATGACAATGTGACATTGTGACATGTGGGGGCTGCATTGTATTAGCAGGCAGGAACGTCAGACTGGTGAGAGCCGTTTGATTACGGGGAGTGATGCCTCCGCCATTCCGAGTTGCCACGGGATGTGGCCCGACAAATCGCATCATCTTCCTCCAGGCTGGAGAACACTGAAATACAAAATATGAAGCTGTTCAATGACAGTTTGTGATAAGCGGGGCTGCATTGTATTAGCAGGCACACAGGTGAGAGCAGTTTGATTACGGGGAGTGACGCCCGCGCCATTTCGAGGTGCCACTGGATGTGGCTGGAGAACATACAAAAGCGATTTATATATACACGAAATAGAACTTTCACTGGATTTATCCCCTCCACATTTTATTTTAATTCGTGACTACACCGTTGTGCCCTTGCATCGTCGTTTTTCGACATCTGTATTATCATTGGATATCCGTCAAAAAAGTCATGTCAGTCATGTCAGTCATGTCAAATTTTTATTGTACTTATTGTGTCGAGTTTGTTTCTTGAATTATCTTTGCACTGGTAAAATATGTTTTACTGTTGTGTTGCTTCCTGTAACTGACTTGTACGATGTTAAGATTTCCATATTTGGATGAATCGGTAAGTACCTATCAGTCCTACCACAGACCAATTTTGTGTTGTAATTAATTACCTCCTATCCATACAAAATTAGTTTAACTACTCTATAAAATCTAAATAGATAAGAAAGAGAGATAAGAGTCCCAATAGAGTTTAGACTAGGCAAATGTAGCCCAGATTGATTTATATGCGCATCCTAATAATAGTAGTAATATGTCTACGGTTTATATATGGCAATAAGGAGAACCATCTTTTCTCTGGAAAAATACTTTGAATCGAGAATACCTGTGTTTGAAGTTAAAGACCTCATATAACAAAATTACCTCATTTCTGTCTACATGAGTAAACATTTTAAAGCCCTAATAAGAGTTAAAATATTTGTTGTTGGAAGTCATTTTTATGCTTTGATACCATGTTGATCGAATTTTAATTATTGTTTTTCAAAGTTTACAGATTACAGATTAGTAATTTTGGTAATTTTTAGATGACCTGTCAGACCGATTTTGTTTTACATTATTTTTAGACATTTTTTACACTGCGGAAACCTTATAGTAATATACTATCTTGCGGGACAATGGAGTGACTAGGGATGCTGGGTAGGGTAAAAAGTGTATAAAAATAGAAAATATTGAATTTGCAAAGACGAATTTTGTCAAAAATATGTGTTTCTTTTATAAATATTTCAGTGGCGTAGCAAGGTAAATTCTGTCCCATTGAATCTGATTAATTTGTTATCATTCTACTAATATTTGACTTGGCGTATGGCTCTCTGCTTGCTTCGCTCGCTCCTAGGGCGCAACCAAACAAAATAACCCAAGGCATGCCCAAAATTAAAAAAAAACTAAATTGATACTTTCAGAAATTTTAGTCTTTTGCACACGTGAAACACTTTATTTTTTTCACAAGAAAGTATGAGCTTCCGCATAGCAAAATGTAATGTACTGCACTTCTATAAGTCAGTTGCATCCTTAGGTAACATCAAAATTCAAAAACTTATCTGATACATCATCTAAAAAATGACCGTGTAGTGATTTTACCAGTAGGTATTGTAAGAGGTCAATATTTCACATTCCTGTGTCATCAACGTTATTCATATTTTTTATTACTTACTCTTTGAAACCATTGACTCACTTCTCAAACCACTCTACTGCCTAATGTTTAAATTATGGAGATATAAACTCTCTTCAATAATGGCATTTCACCATTTTTAATAATATTTACCTATTACAGATATTTACGATCTGGATTACTCGAATAGGGAAATGGGAAATTAGAACAGATACCTGGAGATCAAGTCTATAAGAAGTACCTTTTCTATGACCATTGGAAAATAAATAACTTTCGCCACATTTTACACATTGAGCCGAAAATATCATATGTGTACCTACTTCTGTAGTTTGGTCGATTCCTTCCGATTCGCCCTGTAGTTATTGAAGTATGTTTTTTTAATCCTTGACATGCACCAAACAAAATTCTAAGTTAAAGGTTGGCCATGTTATGAAAAAGGTAGGTATATCAGATGAAAGTTCACCTTTGTGAAAAGTCGTCAGCATTTCAAACCAATAATTACATAAAAATTTCGCCATGCTATCGGGAAAAAATATGTATATGTGCAAAAGTCCAATTAAAATTTTTATGAAATATATTGGTGTAACAGGCCATAGTTAAGCATATCATAGCAGAATATTTCATTTTGTGAATTAGGCATTAAAGAAAAGAGATTTTATCAAATATCATTAATACATCAGTAATAAATAAATAATTAATAAATATGCATATTATTTACCTATTGATATATTGTTTTATTTATCACCAATATGCCCGGTTATCAAATATTTGCTAAATAGTAAAGATTTGCGCAGTATTCCGAAACTTGCTGAAATTAATATTTTTCTCTCATTCCAAAACTTGATTCTTGACAGATTTTACACACAATTTCTTCCAAAAATAAAGCTTTGGAATGATAGTTACTCAAAATAGCCAATTCAGAAAGTTTCGGAGCACTTCTCTATTTCAAAACAATTAAAATTTCAAACCAGACATCATTTGAACGGCCCGCCAAATATTAGTTCAATGACTACACCACTATGAAAGCACAGTCACAAAAGCCACTGGAAGATACAACAGAAGTGAGTGTTCTATTTCGTGTATATATAAATCACTTTTCTATGATGGAGAATACCGAAGTACAAAGTCTGTAGCTGATCCATGACAGTATATGACAAACGATGCTGCTTTGTATCAGCAGGCAGAAACGTCAAACTGGTGAGAGCAGTTTGATTACGGGAAGTGACGCCTCCGCAATTCCGAGTTGCCACGGTATGTGGCCCATCTAATCCAATCATCCTCCTCCAGGATCGAGATCAATGATGGTCAAAGTCTGGAGCTGATCAATGACAGTTTGTGACAAGCGGAGCTGCATTGTATTAGCAGGTACGAACTTTACATTGGTGAGAGCAGTTTGAATACTTGGAGTGGTCCGCACCATTTCGTGTTGCCACGGGATGTGTCCCATCACACCCTATCGTCCTCCTCCAGGCTGGAGAATACCAAAGTACAAAGTATGGAGCTGATCACTGGGAAGTGACCCAACAATCCTCATTCTCACCCCTTTCAGACTAGAGACCATCAGAGGAATAAGTCTGCAGCCGATGCACCGTCCGGTGAAGGACCACCCCACCAGAACTGGGAGGCGCTAAGTGGCTTTCCGAATCACGTTTCGCTTCCACGCTTGTGGTTCCGGGTTTCACAGTAGGAATACATGAACATGATGGCGCTCCCAGGATCAAAGCATTCACGAGGTAAACTCCCCACCCATTTCACAAGCAGCAAGGATAATGTTCAATCTTAATTAATATACATAGGTAACTTAATGAAGGCTCGGCAGCATTGAGCGCCGGGGCCGCCGCCAGCAGTCGGTCTTGAATCTTTGAGTAAGAGAGTGCTTTGCCCGACGTCTCCCTTCTTAGGTTTCGAATTACATGGTGACGACGTTATAAAATTTTATATTTTGCCTTGAAGTCTTGTCTAAAGTATTTGCTGTTTAGTAACCTTAATTTCTTCCAGCTTAGTAGTTTATGTTTGAGTTTATCAGTAAGGATAAACAATTGTTGTATGCATTTGGCTCCAGTCTAAGAAGCAATATAAGTGTATTGTAGCCTACTAGATTTTTTTAATTTTTGGCAAGGAACACCAAACTTTTTCTACGGCATTAACAGATACCGACCCAATTTAGAATAGATTTCTGCAACATAAGAGGCCTAAATACAAACATTAATTCGGTACACCAACATCTACAAAAAAATAAACCACACATATTAGCCCTTAGAGAAGCACAAGTATCTTCTACAGCAGCAGCAGTATATTACCTATACCTTAGTTACGACCTATACTTCCAATTTAGACATAAGTTCGCAATTTGCCTTTTTATTCGAAGCGAACTTTCGTGTCACCGCGAGGAAACACTCGAACCAAACAACCTCACTTTTCCCCAGTTTTGATTCAATACAGGTCGATCATTTCAATGCAGAAATAGTCGTTCTACGAGATTTCAATGCCCATAAAAGTCCGACAACAAAGGTAGAGAAGCTGAAGCATGCTGTGGGCTTACTCAACTTGTAGATGAACCAACTCGGATCTCAGAAAGTGGCGAATTTGCAGCCCACCTGGATCTTTTTCTAACCACAAAGCCTGTCCCAGACGCAATTACAGTTGGTCCGCCATTAGGTACTTCCGACCACAAACTTATTGGTTTGTGAACTGCCACTCCTACAGAAGGATCCATTATTGTCTTTTAAAATCTGTTATTACAACTGTGCAAACTATGTGGATCTAAGAGAGTTCTACCTAGTTTTTCCTTCGCTCGACGTCTGCTTTGGCACTGACGACTTGTCAGTTTGTTGCAAAGACTTTACGCAAGTGATCCCCTCAGGAATGGAAGCATGCATCCTAAATTCTATCAGGCTGCCGTTAAAAGGAATAAACATTTGCAATGCCTCACTGGCACCAAGAATTTTTGGTCGGTAGCAAAGGCAGCAAGTAATAACTTTACAAAAACGTCTCTTGCACCAGGCGAACGCTACGTCATGGCTACTACAGCTAAAGAAAGACAAACATGCTCGCCGAAATTTTCACACCGCACTCGACCATAAACATCCCCCATTGCAAAGCTCTCCCCTCCATATCCAACATAAACACTAACATCACAGAAGTTAAGTTTCACCATCGTGACATTCGTAAAATCCTTCAAAGAACTAGATACGCAAAAGGCATCAGGGCCGGATTGAATACCTGCCATCGTGTTAAAGAACTGCACCAACGAACTAACACCCATTTTTTTTGTCTTGCCGAAAAGGGATTTACCTATCTTCTTGGAAAGTTGCCAGAGTGCAACCTGTTCCAAAAAAAGGCAAGAAAGCCACACTCTCAATAAGTCATGGAACGGGTAGTCAAGCAGCAACTACTCAAGTACTTCAAGACCAACAGCTAACAGTTAACTAGCGATAACCAATACGTCTTTCGCAAATAGAGATCAACAGGAGATATATTGGCCTATGTCACTCATATATGGAAACTATATATACCTCAGCAGCTGCTCTTGCTCTATAAAACGCAAATAAGACCGTACTTAGAATATTGCTCGCACATCTGGGGTGCAGCACCTAAGCACACTCTAAAGCTGCTGGATTTCATTCAGAAGAGAGCTGTGCATCTCGTCGGCGACCCAGAGGTGACCCGGGATCTAGATAGTCTGGAACACCGCAGACGTGTGGCTGAGATATCCCTGTTTTACAGCTATTTTCACGGCAGATGTTCCCAGGATTTGTCCAGCATCATCCATCCCCGAGCACCGCCTGTCACGCAGTCGTGTCAGACGGCAAGAGCCAACTCGTTCGTTGTAAAACTGGAAACACCTAGAACGTCGCTTTACAAGGACCCCTTTATCTGGCGCACTGCGTCACTGTGGAACTCACTTCTAAGACTTGCTTGCCCCTAAAAAACCTCCAACTATTGAAGAACCGTGTCAATCAATATCTTCGCACACACACGCACCGCTCGTCGAATGCCATTGGATCTCCCGTTAGTGTGTGTGTACCACTGTCATAAAAAAACAAGGTTAATCATAACAGTTTATACTTTAGATAATAAAAATTTATAATTGAGATTTAATGTTAAGCATAAACTTTCCACTGTATGATTTTATATTATTGGGAAAGCTAGTCGACAGTAGTTATAACCTAATAAATACTTACTAGAAAATTAAAAAATTCCTTCTTTTAAATGGAATTCGATACATAACCGAGTTAATTATGGAGCCATGTTTATAAAAAAGAATTTCTAATGTCCAAATTGATCGAAATCTAACTTGAAATTCGGTAATCTTTAAAAATAGCTCTTATAGCCTAGGATTTTGTCGTATTATTTCAAAGTAAAAGTAAATTATGAACGATAAAGCCAAACACATCCATACAATTCAAAAATTTTCAGGTTTGGCTAGACAAATAATTTTATCCCACAAAAGCAATCTCTTTTCGATTTTACTCCATCTATTTACTTAATTCTTATTCATAGCTGCTAGTTTTTAATGCATGGAGATATAAGATATAATCTCTAGAATATATTCCAAAAACACAAAGACGAGGACCAGAAAACATGATTGATATATGGGGAATATGGATTTCCATTTTGCCAAAAGCATTAGTCTCGACACATTTTACTTTCATTTGGCAGCACCCATCCATCATTTTGCTTGTCCGAGTTTAGCTCCCAACCAAATACTTTATAATATGAAAATTACAAATTGGTATTGTAACAAGGAACATGCTCAGTTACGCAGTGTCCAATTGTCTGAAAATTTCCGAGTATATCAACATTCTATTATGTTTAGAAATATGTGGAAAACTGATAACGCTTTTTTTCTATACTTTAATTTTTTATTACTTAGACATTTACTATCTGAAATTTAATGAGATTCATAAAGATACAGATTTTTTATCAGGATAACCAATAAAAATGTAGCATCACAGCAATATCACAGCAATTTCCCCCTTTAAATTTAAAATTCAGATCTCTTGGGGATTATGAAAATTTTTTGTGCAATATTCAGTCAATATTAAAGATTGCCACGATTATGACTAAATAAAATTTTATCAACTTTGAGAGTTCATAGGTACTATTTACTTAGTATGCTTTGAAATTAAGTAATTATTTTACTTAGTATGGAACTCACATTTAATAGCTATTACGGCACTCGCATTCACGTCTGAATAGCAATCATTAAATGCTCAGTGCATAATACATGATAATGTCTAACTAGGGTGTCAATTATTGTTTTAGTGTATATCGATATTAATCAAAAGAATGCACATTTATAAGGGAACCTAAGAAATATGTTTGATAGACTCTCTAAGAAAAATAAAATATATATTTAAATTAAAAAAACATTATAATTCCGCACATGGGTTTCAAAAAAGTAAAAGCGTTTAAACTGGAAGGCAGAGGGGAGAAGCATATATGTATGTAAAGATCCATATATAACTAAAATATGTCATATTTTTATAAAATAATTTCTGTGACCTTTTATTTATTGGGGTGAATTTGCTGATATATTTAATGAGTAATAAAGTTAAGCAAGATGTTAATTTGTTATACAAGCACGTTAATCCTCTAGAATATTTTCTTCTTATAAGTATTTAAATTTTGTTATAGTGGATGTTTCTCTAACTAAAATTCATAAAGCAATATGAAAAAATGTTGGGTAAATTTTTGATCAAGTCAACATAACGTTACCTTAAAGAGAAATACGATTTTTAAAAGACAAATTTTTGAAGTGAAACGTCTTAGGCGACGCGACGGCTTGATTATTAAACGATAATTGAGAGTGAAATTTCAAGCACGTTTAGGACCATTTCGTTCTACGAGAGAGAAGAAAGACATAAAAGAGAAATATACATTGTATGCCTAGGCGGCGGTTACATTGGATAAGAATTCGTACGAAAATTTGTTCGTAAGAATTCGTACGAATCAGTTAGGACGAATTCTTACGACGTGGGTGGTTACACTGCTCGGTTTCATTTATACGAATACAGACCGAATTCCCCCTTAATATTTATATTATTTATCTATGATACGAATATAAAGTTACCTTAAAGAGAAATACGATTTTGGATTCTATCTCAGAGTTTAATTTTTTTGGGAACATCACCATTATTGAGATATCTTTCATTGAAAAAATAGGAGCACGACATGGGATGTGCTTCTATTTATGTGCTTCTATTTTGTGCTGCTGTGTGGAATTTTACTTACTCAAACATGAAAACAATTTGTAAAATGTACCTAAGTAATAGTTGTTTTATGTTAAACATAAAAATTGTTGTTAAATAAATATACTTCGTACTTATTTGTTGCTAAACATTATAACTTGTTATTAAATAAATATATGTAAATACCCTAATGGAAATACCTACCTCCTAGTTTAATTCCAGCCGCTACTTGCCATAATTTTTTATTTAACTCTCTATTATGGTATTGTTTGCCTTTCTGATCCCATAGGGATCTAAGTTCATGAACCAAAGTAATCAGTACTTTGCAATCCGTATGTCATTTAAAGCCCAACGAATTCAGTTAGTCGTACGAACAACTACCCCAAAAACAAAATATTTTGGTCGCATTGCAAACACATACGAACTTGCACGAATTCAACGAACACATGCACACATTGCCATTTCAAAGGTGACATGTCTTAATACTTTTCTGTAAAAAATGGGTTACAGCGACGAAGAAAAGTGCGAAATGATATGTTTATTTTATAAAAATAATAATAAAGCTACACAGGTAAATAGAGAATATAACCACATTCTTCTTGGAATACCCGCTTCTTCAAGGAATACCTTCAAAAACATAAAAATATGTTTCAGGCAGCTAAAGAATCTTAATCGAAATAAGCGCACTGTTACTGCAGATGAAGAAGAAGAATTAGATTTCTTATTATATTTTCAAGATAATAAACGTTATATTTATTATTAATATGATAATACCTATTGCTATTATATTTTTACAGAAAATCCGACTAATTCAACTATAGATGCTGTTTTTTTTTTGAAAAATCAACACAAAAAAAATGATTTTTTCAACAAAATATTGTGGACAGATGAAGCCACATTCTGCACTGCTGGTATTTTCAATAGAAAGAACACGCATATTTGGGCTTTAGAAAATCCGCACGCCATTTCTGAAATCAAATTTCAGGGTTGCTAGTCAATCCATATTTGGGCCGGTATATTAAACAAACAAATAATTGACCCAATCCTCTACAAAGGGTCCTTAACATGAAACAGGTATTTAAGTTGAAGATTTATTAGAAAACCAACCACTACAACTATATTATTATAATCATATCATATAGCATCAAGACGGTGCGCCGGCAAATACTGTTTTTCCAGTGAGAGACTGCCCTAATAACCGATATGAAATGTGGATAGGCACACAGCCCGGATCTAACTCCCTGCGAATCATTTTTATGGGGATACCTAAAAGGAATTATATATAGCGAAAAGAGCAGAAGCTTAGCACATTTACGACAAAGAATAGTTGAGGAAGTAAATAATTTAGATATGTATAATCCAGATTTTATAGTTAAAATTTTGGTCATTAAAAATATGCTAATTTAGGTGGTGGTACAAAAACATCATTTTCGGTTGGGGCGGTGGTCTAATTGCTGAACCACATCATTTTTGCTACCGTAGTAGTTTATCTACTCACACAGAGATGGCGCCAATCGTATTTGATCGCGCAAATTTAATAATATCGGTATTTTAGAACGTGGATGGCTAGTTTTCGAAGGTGTACCGGCATGATTTGTGGTTGTTTTTTTTTTAAATTAGTGAAAAATAACTTGTGTGAAGGTAAGATATAATGAATTAGTATGTGTTGATACGAAAATATCTGATTAAAGTGTAAAATATTATATTTTTATGGTTTGATAACCTCAATTGTACAGGTTCAAAATATGTACAACTGCCCCCGAATAGTTTGTCTTGCTTTTAGCACGTCGCTGTCTCCTAGCTGCTTGCTATTAACTTTGATCAAGTGATGCTTCATGGCTGTTGGTAGATGTTTTAGTAACAACGTAAAGGAAAGTTATGAGCCCCCTATTTGGAATAAATTGAACAAATCTAACGATAAAATTTCATTTTATAGCAGTTATGGTGTTCCAGACTCCATAAAATAGAACGAGCCACATACTCCAACCTCTCTGTTCCAACAATTTTTCACCGATGATCTTTTGGACGTTTTAATGTTCCAAACAAATATTTCCTGTCAACAGTTAGGAAAACTATATAAACCTACTGATAGAATTGAAATTAAAACTTTTATAGGCATAGATCTGCTTATGGGAATAAAAAACTACCCAGCTACAGAGATTACTGGTCTAGTAATAAAGAACTGAACGATCCGTATATAAGTAGTTTTATGCCCGTAAAAAGATTTAGTTGGCTGTTAGCAAATATGCATCCTAATGACAATTTGCTGCAGCCACCACTAGTAGATCCGAATTTCGATAAACTATATAAAGTTAGACCCCTGATAGAATATTTGTCGGACAAATTCAAAAACTGTTACATGCTCTCAGTAATTCTTGCAATCGATGAGTCTATGATAAGATACAAGGGAAGGTCAACCATGAAGCAATATATGTCTAAAAAAACCATCAAAAGGGGGCTACAAAGTATGGGTTTTAGCTGATCAGACCGGGTACTGCTCAAAATTCCAGATATATACTGGCAAATCAGGTGAAGCAGCAGAGAAAAATTTAGGAAGTAGAGTATTTCGTTTTTTGGTACAAGGGCTGGAAAATAAAGGACATAATTGATAATTATTTTCATAATGTGCCACTATTAGAAGGTCTCCAGAAGGACGGAATAAATGCTTGTGGAACAATAAATCCGACAAGATAGTTTTTGCCCAATGTTTTACTGAATCGAGAAATGAAAGGGTCCATTTTGACTTTTCGGTCAGTAATTCAAGACTTTTAGCCATAAAATGGAAGGATAGAAGATGCGTACATCTTTGTTAAACTTTTGGGGTTGATAAGTTTGACCAAAACAAATCAACTTATAACGTCAATCGTAAAAGTCACAAATGGTGGCACATAATATTTTTTTACCTATTGGATGCATCAGTCGTAAATCGATTTGTTCTTTATAAACAGCTGATGTTGGATTTTTCCGATTTAGATGCTTTATCGATGAAGAACTTTAGGATGGAAATTGCACGTGGATTAATTACATTGCCACATAGACGAATTTCAGCATCCCGCATCCCTGTAACCATAAAGAGACACAAAAAATTTGTTCCGGAAGACGTAAGACTAAAAGGAGTCATCGGCCAGCTTATTCATGAAGAAGGCGTTGTGCTCTCTGTAGCACCAAACTCAACCAGGATCAAACAAATTGGATATGCGTTATGTGCAATGTTCCATTATACTTGGGTAAAAACAAAACCTGTTTCGAAAATTATCATCGCGTCTAGACCAACTTATAATAGGCAGTGGTACATATTTTAAACCACCGAATATTTAAGAAAAAATTAAGCTTTTTGAAAAATTAATATTTTTTTGTTAATCATATATAATATCTTTATTAAAACTCTGTGAAAAGTCATTATTTGCATTCCTATTTTCTCCGCCCCTGTAGGGTTTTTTAGTGCGTCAAATTCTGCTCCTGAAAGAGTTTGCAGTAATTGCAGTAAATAAATTAGAAATCGATTAGAAGAAATTTTATTGAAAATAGTGGTGCACATATTGAACACCTATAGATATTATTTTCTAAATAATAGATTTTCCATAATTATTATGAATTATTTATTAAATAGGCAATTGTGAAATAGTGTAGTGAATAATCGTGAAATGTTTATTATCAAATATTTCAAAAACGGTAAAAACAAATGTGAAGATTTTATATTTTTGAAATCAGGACGAAAGGATCTTTCATTTTAACGAACAATTTAAACCATTTGAAAAAAAACGCAAGTTGGTATTTTTTTACGTTTTGCGATGCTTATTTGTTCTATCTGATGACGGATTTTGGCGATTTTGAAGAAATCCTATAACTTTTGTATTTAAAGTTTTTTCTATCTCCGACAATCAAGGCTTTAGGTGGATGTCAAAATATTAGGAATAACCCTGTACCACGCCTTGTGTAATTAATATTTGTCATGGTCCTTTGTGATTATTTACATTTTTTGCGTATGTCTCCTGCGATTATTCGATTATATTCGTGATATAAGTGAACAATCATTATGTAAATATGTTTAAACTATTAAAAATATTTTAAGAAGTTTTATTTCCTTCGCGTGTACAGGATGCTACACGCGTAATTTTTTTTAAATAAGTATTTTCAAACTGTTAACCCTAAAGACTCGCCAAAAGCACGTTTTTTTCGCCAGTAAACGAGATGAGGCAAAATAATGAGTGTTTGTGACAGTCTGATTCTGCCACTATAAAAGATTTTAAATTTAATTTTATATGTTGCATTTAGCAACGAAAGATGCTATATTTTGGGGTAAGAAGTATTGAGTATTAACCTCTTCGGTTAATTAATTCTAAATTTATTGATTCGATTTGTTGTCAATAGGCTTAAGGTTGCCGCATTTATTAATGTAAACTAATTTTATTCATACATATAGGTTAATGATATATTTGTACTAGCTTTTATAACACTATTGTGTCCTTAAATAGCTATTTTGATCATCCCTTTCTCTTAGGTTGTCCTCAGGCACTTTGTGACTATATTTATATTAGTTGATAATCTGTGGCTTGCTTAGGTTTGATCAAACAACTAGAGTAAGATATTATGTTATTAGTCTAACTCTGCTTACTTATATTACATTAATTATGTTTGCTTGCCGTTCGGTATTTTTAAGAATTGGGTTATTAAAACGTACTTTTAAGCCTAGTTTGATCCTTCAAATTCCTATTCTACTTTCGGTTTGAATATTTCATAACTTTTAGGGGGCCCTGATTTGCTTTAATTCAAATCTCCGGCTGATAACTTCTGATAACCTTTTGGGACCACTGATTTGATTGAGAATCTCATAATTATCTTTCCACGCGGCAGGCTGCAATTTTTTGTAATATTCGGTTGGTAGCCCGGAGTAGTACTAATGGGACATATTCCCATAATTGTTGGTTTCAACTTGGATTTTTAAAGGTTTGTTACTTGGTTTAGGAATATATCCTAGTTTTTCTTGAAAAATTTAATTTTAGCTCATTAATTGTGGCTTCCGCCGTAATAAACTAGAACTAAGTCGTTTATTATCTTAGAATTATTCCTCGTATCGAATCGTTAGGCATTTGTCGGCCCTACAATTTTTTTTGCTGATTCAATGCTTTTTCTCTAATTTCGTTGAAGGCAAATTGACTGAAACGGATGTAGAATTCTTCTAGAAATACCCATCGGTGTTAGAGGAAGCATTTTGCTAATAGTGCAGTCATAGTGGACTCAACTTTTTGTATTTTGTTAATACTACCTTTCTAGGGGTCTGTGAGTGTGTCCATAATTAATGTATGCAAGATACGCGTATCCGAGATACAGAATCGCGGTGGAAAACATGGCATGGACTGCTGCATTGAATTCACGTATTTCTTCAATCAGTCCTAAAATAGTAGCAGCGCCGTGCATAGGTTCAACACTATAGCGAGTAGTAAATAATACCTATGACGATTTAATTTATACTGAAAAATCCTGCGCCTATGATATATTCTCACAAAAGTATCCATGTCTGAACACGTCCAATTTTGTATGCGGCGTACACATTCAGCGTCCGGCGACTGAAATTGCCGGGATGCAGAAATTAAGAATCACAATACTGTATGCGTCGCTCGTGCCGTGTGAATTGGTCCGGCGCCACACAGTGTAGCAATGATCTTCCAAAGTTGGCCACATCGACATTTGTAGCATCATGTGGCCGTGTAACATAGAATTTAACGCGGTCAATGTAAGACGCTGGAGACGTTAGTCAAGTGTCGATATTTTTGAACCGCGTCAAAGGATGCATCAAACGTTGGAAGCAACACTCGACGAACAAGTGGTTCATGTTTATCGATAGTTTTATTTCATTATTGATAGTTCTGGTTTGTTTTCTTGTTCGCAGCTGAACTTATATGAAATTGTCTCTTTTCGTAATAACACTAATTTTGCATAAGATAAAATCACGATGCCAGCAGCAATGCCGTTATAATGTCGTCCATTTTAATAAATCCATGGCAAATCGAAATAGATGCATATTTCAAATAGTTTCAAAACGATAAAGACGTAGTTCAAAAAGTTCAGGGCCATAATTAATAGCATTGAAACTGAACCGGCAGAACTGAAACGTGCACAAAATGGACGTGAAAATGGCGACAAGTAATCCCGAATGCTGGCTTCCAATGTTGGATCCAACGTTCGTCTCGTGTGTGTGTGCGGCAGAAGCTATTTGCCAAACGCTAGTTGCTGATTTTGAGTCCAAGCTTGGCTCAAACATGGTATCCAACGTTTGACACACCGTGTGGCGCCGGCTTTACCTGTATCTTGGATACGCTAATCTCGCATACAGTAATCCTCGTGTGAAAGGGTTCTTAATAATATAATTCATCGAAGCTTCTTTCCCTTAAATCGGAATATAGCAACACAAAAGTACCATTCAATAGTCTTTGACTATTATGGGATGTACCCGTAGTCGTTTTTTTTTGTTTTTTTTTTCAATTGATAATAAATAAGCCGATATGGCAACAACTGTTGATTCTCCTTCTTCGGAGTCCATTTGAATACTGGTTGGTAGTGATTGCTCAGCAGCGTTCATGTGAAACTAAATTCCGATGCGGATGATCAGCGCGCGGATGATCCGACGCTGACCGTCCGCGTCCATGTGAAACGGCACTTAGTCAAGTGATAATATAAAATGTGCTCCAGTTTACTGGATAAGCGTTATACATGTACTAAGAAAGTCCAACTCTTTAATCTAGTATTTTTGATAAAACAGATTTTATTTGGATTTTGTTCTCTAATGAACACTTACTAACTAATGACATGGGATATTTTAATTAATTTCTAACACGTATTATTAGTGTCTTTCGGTTTTTGGGGCTTTTTGCTACGCACGGGAGATTTGCAAAATGCGATTCGAAATCTAAGGGTTCTGCGAAGCCGAATTCCGTACGATTTTAACAAGGATCGAACTAAATCGTCATTTGAACACCTGGCGCGCTCGTCGCGAGTTTTTGGTTACGATGACCTTAGGATGAATCGTACGGAAGTTCTTCGTGGGTCATTTCTTGAAAATCCTTTTCCATTTGTGGCTTTTTGGGATTAATTTGGGGATGTTAAATATCTCTGATATGTCAATTCCTGACGACAAGTCAGATGCTGCTCGGCTGTCTACTGGCAGAGGTTTTATGATAGTCAGGGCCTATTTTGAATTAATGTGTTATCTGTGTATTTAGACTAAGGTACTGCCCGGATGCATATTTGTACATAGCAGACCCGTTAGCACCTCGCCATAGGGCGATCGTAATATAAATGCGGTTGTTTTTTATGCGTTGGATTAGCTTTGGTTAATTTTTCTTGATTGCGCCCCGAAGCGAGCGAAGCGAACGGAGGGCCAGACATGAAGTGTTCAAAATATTTGAAGACGAAACGTAACGTGGGTATTATATGTAACATATATATTATAGTCGTCCTATGGCGGAAATCTTATGCGTATATACGTATATGCCCCCTGGACTCAGTGCAGAGACTGTGCTGTTTTTGTATGGCATACGAGCTAGTGATAAATAGCCTTTGATTTTTCTAGCGAGACAGTTCCAGCCGCAACAGTATAGATTCAATTCCTTCCGTACGTACTTGGCTAACTTATCATTGTTTGAATCACGCCCGAGTTCTTTGGGTTAAGCCATATATTTCTTTTTCGGCTCCTATGCCTTTGGCTATTCAGTATTCACCCGGCGGCCGAGTAGTTAATGTATGGGGGAGACAGGGAGCTCTACAGTTGTCGAAACCGAACCACAGAATAGCCAATTCTGTGACCGAACTAGCCGGCGACGCGCTTTACTCTAGCCCGATGTTTAACTACGACTAGTATGAAGGACCAGAGAGGCACATACGTGAATCGAGGGAACCCAAACAAGGATACTGACTCAAGGTGCTTGCAACTAACCTTTTTCGTGAGTAGGCTGCTCACTGCAGTTGAAAGTCTCGGAGAATGGTTGGTACTCGACCGCTTAACAAGGTCTTTGCGAGTACTTAACCTAAAATTTTTTCCTCCAAAATTATCCTGAAGTTCCAAAACGCATGCTTAAATACAATTAAGTCTGAAGGGCGTTTTATAACACTATATTCGGTAATATCCAGCCAAATGAGAGTTGGGTTTTAATAAGAACGATGATCAAACTTGCTGGCGATTTTTTATGTTTCGAGTTCAAACAAGTGGTATACCTCCGGCAGCATTAGGTTTTTATTGAATTGCATGATTCGATGATGTTAAATTCGATAGCAAACTTGGATACCTATCGAGTGCTGATATAAAACTATGATAATCATATATTTCTAAAATCTAAGAAATTGTTTTTCAACATACTCAAGACGTTTCATTTATAAAGGAAGCCATTACATTGATGGCATCTCCAGTCCTTCATTTGAGATAATAATACGCATTGCTTTATTCTACGAATGATGATTATGTTCGATGACTACTATAATTTAATTAAAACCACTATAATTTAATTATAACCATAGGGTGGTATAGGAAATTACACCTATAAGTGTAGTATTTTATTACTCCCAGGATCGTGCTAATATCGTTTTAACAATATAACTAAATTCAACTTTGAACGTTACTTCGGGTCTTTTATGATCCTTGTAATGACATTTTCTTGTATTAATTTATTTACTCAGTGAAAAAGTATTATTTTCCGAGGAAGAATATTTCACCTTCATCTATAATTATTTTTCCTCAATACACTTGTTCAAACAGAAGTGAATGTTCAGCAAATATAGTAGGTATTTTAATAAATACAAATAAGTAATAACCGAAAATTGTGGACAAATAGGTCTATTACCACAATCGAATTTTCGTAACACGTAATATAGGAAAATTAATGATAGCAAACATACACAACTTTCCTTTTATTTTTTCACGATATTGTTGAATCAGAGTAAACCGACCGATATTATTATTTCAGGCAATCATAGATTACGGATTTATTTTTTAGAGACATATATAAATCCAGATTACGCTTTAAGTGTGCTTAAATAATGTTAAATTTATTTATCATCCGTTAATTTAATAACGGTAAACCAGTTATACTAGTAACAAACGGATATTTTTATTTAAATGATTTGCATGACGGTTATTTCGATGTTTAACGAGTATCTGTCGCATAATGACCAATGACTTGCCCCATCAAGTCTAACATTTTGCGGGGAAGCCAAAGAAAGTTGTTGGTAGAAGATAAGAGGTTGTAGCAGAACGCTGTATTTTCATGCAATTGCATGCCTTTTCGGTATCAAAGGGCCTATCCCTTTTTGCATAGTTCACTTTGCATAAACGCTCGAAACTGTGCAGGACGCATTATTTGTTTTCACCTCTCTCACTAATAGTTGATCGAGGATGTGATAAAATAATCGCATATACCATTTCGTGGAACGAATTTTCATATTATATCTGCCGATTAGCCTACTCAGCAAGTCAAAGACACCCATGTGGTGATTATATTCAGTTATTATATTTGGGAAATATATTTTAATTAATTTTTTTTTTGATTTGTATGAAAGCTTTGCATAGTTGCTTTTGGAAGTTTTCCTGCACAAGTAGACAGGAGATGAACAGTTTTGATATCCCTCCAGCCAACACACGATATGTTGACACCATCGTAGTTGCAGAGATATTCACAGGACGTGCCGTTTGCCATTTTCTTTAAATAGTTTTCTTCTGGGAGCATGCAGTTCAGAGTTTTTTATCTCTTTACTGTACTTTTTACTGTACCAATTTTTGCTAGGGATGATACTAAAGGATCGGTGTCGTAGTAATCAAAATACACCACATATTTTATTTTGGGAATGATTCTACATAATCCTCGAAACAACTTTCTAATAGTTCCCAGATTCTCTTAAGCGTTAGGCATGAGTCGGCTAGTGTCTATATTCTTATATATGCCTCAACATTGTAATCGAAGCCAGATACTCCATCGAGAACTTTTTGCCCCACTTATGCATGTGACTTGGTAGAGGAGATATGTTGCTCCATAAAATGCCTGGCCCTTACTGACACACATTTGCTCGTCTAATGAAAAGTTCTTTCCAAGTGAGACCAATTGATATTTTGATAAAAAACGAACAATAATAGGCCTAATTCAAAACAATTTGCTGCAGTTGGGATTTTCTCTTGGCAGAATTTTACTTGTCTTGAAATATAAGACCTAGCAAATTTTCTCAAATCTTTTTTCGTTCATTGCTTCCTATACTTGATTAAAACGTAAAGCCATATCTTTGGCATGTGCACAATAGACATACAGATACAATATTTACGAAGATCACGTGGGGTAATATTTGCCGGTATATATGATTCATCGGCTATCCTTTGGAGAAGGCCGTCGGAAAAAAAATATTTGAAAAAGTTATACTGATTATTAAGGTTTATGTGTTCTGTACATAATTTTTCATTACTTTTGAAAAAGTTCATTTTATCATCTGGGACCAAATTCATTTTCTTTGAGATGACCTCATTTTTATATTTTTGTTCGTAGTTGCCTCAATGTGGTACTCCGATGTTCCTGGAAACGCACTTGTATCATGAATCGTCTTCAAACTCAGTGGCGACGTTTTGTATATCAACATGTCAGTTTTGTCTTCTATGTCTTCTAAATCGGATTGGTCATTATCTAAACCATCCGCAGTGCCTACTTCAGTATCCTATGTATGCTCAGCGTAGCATTCTATGTCAGTCTCTGTGGTAAATTTCAGATTGTCCATTATGACTGCATGTTACTGAAATTAGCTATGTATGAGATCTGATACGATCGGGCTGCAGCTAAGTATTCCATGAAAAAAATATTTCATAATACATAAGTCAGAATGATAACAAAAACTTTATACGACGCAAATTCCTGAGATAAGACATCGTGGTCTAGACATCATATATGATCTAGGAAAAGCGGAAGCCTTCGCGGACTATCTGGAGGGCGTCTATAGCGAGACACCGGATACTCGGCCTAAACAACAGCTATACACTAACACTATCTCTATCTTTCGAAACACCAAGTACCCTATTCCTCCGTCAGTACTCGATAAGCTGAAAACAACTACCGAGGAAATCGGCAAGACTCTTAACCGCCTTCCAAAAAAAAAATCGCCCGGCCCGGTTACCTTTTCGAAAATAGTCCTAAAATATCGTCCAATATATGCATGTAATCAATGCGATCATCCGATTGCAACACTTCCCTTAACCATGGAAGGTAGCGTGCAAAGTACATTTCCCTAAACCAGGGAAATACCTAACCCTTCCCGTCTCATACAGACCAATATCTATTACTTAACACCTTAGGTAAAGTAGCCGAACGAATTATTCTATCAAGGCTAAATAGAACCATTGAGGATCGAAAAATTCTCCCCCCCCCCGCTCCTGAGCAATTTGGCTTTCGGGGCCAACATGGCACTGTCATGTTGGCCGCAAAAATAGCCTCAGATACCTATAAAGGCTTCAATAGTAGGCAGTCCACTGCCCTATTGATGCTTGATATCGAGAAAGCGGTCGACAGGGTATGGCACGATGGGCTCCTGTATAAATTACTGGCAAAGTACAGTATGCCTTTGTACTGGACCGCCCTAATCGAGTCATATCTTGCCGGACGCTCTTTCTCAACCCGCATAGTAAACACATCTCAGCCAGTAGGAGACTACGTGCTGGGGTGCCGCAAGGTACCGTACTATCGCCGCTACTCTTCAATCTTTATATTGCAGATATCCCGTCTCATCCTGAAACCCATCTCGCCTTGTTTGCTGACGATACAGCAATATATTCCCAAGAATCCCAAGCTGAAGTGGCGAAATCTAACCTAGCTGAGCACTTAGATATCCTGATCCCTTTTTATAAACTCTGGAAAATTAAATTGAATACTGCAAAAACAGAGCTAATTATCATGTCTAGGAAACGTAAAGATATAAATGTGACCCCTCTTATAGTAGAAAACATCGCTATAACCTCTAAACCAAAAGTAAAGTACTTGGGAATAACGTTCGATAACAAATTAAATTTCAGTCATCATATGAAAGCAATAACAGCAAAAATTGCTATGATCAGAAAGGAGCTGAGCGTGCTGATCGGGACCAGATCTTACCTGAGCCCCCTCAACAAGCTCACCCTCTACAGATCTATAATCAGACCAGCCCTTATGTATGGCGCGCCAGTGTGGTGCTCTGTGGCCAAACAGTAAAAAAAGAAACTGCAAGTTATACAGAACCACTACCTGCGGGAGGCGTTCTCCCTTACCCTGTGGGACCAAGTCGGGGTCGAATACCTGCACGCGTTGGCGAAAATCGACTATGTCGAGGAATATATCGACAGCCTCGCGTGCAGGTTTTTCGAAAATCAGGTTAAGGGGTCGCCACTCACAGCCGACATCGCTAATACACGATACAGCCCAGAGCATCCGCTGACACACGGCACCATGTATAGGGAAATCACCCTCTTTTACCGCCAACTAATGCCCCCCTAGGCTTAAAATTCCCCTATGAATAACCAAAATTGTAAATATTGTAAATATAATACTTAACCCAACCCTTAACTTTCGAAAAACTTTCGAGAATCTAGAAAAAATAACTTTTTAGATTTCCCAAGTACCAGGAGCACAGGAACTAACCACACAACACCGTGGTATAAGTCACCTGTCGCGTGATTGGCCCACTCACCGTGTTCGGACACGGGGGCGGGGCTTGCCAAGGGACTTGCTCCCAATATAAATACAACCACAATTCCCCCGTAGCTCACATTATTATTATTAGGTGTCCAGCTGCCAAACAGACGTGTACTACACCAGTACATGCTGACGGCAGCAGCATGCATGCGCAGTACACTACTGCGTAGTGCAAGTCGGAGATGATGCAATATTGCATCATCGGGTTATCATCCTTCATCCTCATCCCCGATGGTGCAACGCTGTGTCAAGTACCGTAAAGAAGATCAATCGAAGGAGACCCGGCCGCAGGACTCCAGGCCCATGGCACGGACCAAGTGCAGGGCCCATTCCACGACGCTAGGGGCGTCCGTAGCGAAGAGGATTCGTTGGACGTTAGTAGCCACGCGCCCAGAGATCTGACAACACAAACCCTGCGAGAGGATTAAACAGAGGTTTGAGATCCCGAAGGCAACGACTATGAACGCCAGAAGAGGTAGAACATCTACTCGAGAGGACGCAGAACATCGCATCCAGTGCAGTACGGATGAGACCAGAGAAGTGTGTAGACTAAGTTCCTAGAGCATTTCAAACAGAGGACAAACAAGCAGCTGACAACATCGAGCCCCTGCCGTGAGCTTACAACGAACGGCAGGAGATAGCGCATTCAAACAGAGAGGTGCCCGCAATAGAGCGGCAAAGAGGTGCAAAACGCAAGAGGGAGCGCTTAATCAGCCCAGGCCGTAAGCGCAATCAGGCAGGACAGAGAGGTTTGATCCTGTCACCACGGACAGGTTTTAGGGAGTATGTCCGCAAGGAAGAGCCTTCCATACCCTCCGAACTAAGTAGGGGGGATGCTTAAGGTGCATTTCCTATCCTTACCAAAAAAAAAAAACGTAGCTCACTTGATTTCAAGCCACCGAAACCATGTCCCCGCAATCGGACCGCGGAGGCTCGACCCACACGCCCGTTGCCGTTAAAATCCTACCTGAACAGATATCAAGTATTCACCTTTTATTAGATTTATTTGTGGTGTACTCTATGTTGTATATATTGTAAATAGTTAGCGTTAATTATGACGCCCTGCTCTAGCGAGCACTTGAAGCATGGTTTTTGATAACTTTTCCATGCATAACTCCACTTTATCAATACACCAAACAAAACATAATGAATAAACAATGTGCTTAAGCAACTAAACAACGCAGCGTCTTTGAAGGGTTATCCCACGGAAAGATCAGACACACAAAAGCAGTACCACCAAGTTAGGTTAGTTAGGTTACCAACAACCTCTAAGGGTGCCACCAACTGCTGGCTTAAACGTTGATGTGACAACGATAAAGCAAAACAGCAGGATGACAGATAAGAAGACTACTATACTTAGAAATGTCAGTGTCAAACAGTTTAATATTTAAATAAATCTTATAAGTAAGTAAGTAGCTACTTATGATATGATAATAACATCAGGTCGAATTTTTGTCCCTTTCGGAGTAGTAGGTGCTCGACTAGGTTTCGGAAACAACTTTCAAAGGTTCTGGATTACGAGCTAGATTATGAATTAAAAATTCGAGCAGTAGTAACTCAACGCGTAGTAGCAGATAAAAGAAAAATGCTGAATGCTTTGTTATATAAAGAACGCTTTGATTCGCGTTCCCAGCTATATGAAGCATTAGTTGGGATGCTAGATTTTAAACCTGAAAAAGCTGAAATTGATAAATTTCTAAACTTAATTTCTAATATAATTGCTGACTTTGAGGGTAGTCTCGTTTAGTTCATGTATCTATTCGAATACGTAGGTCACCAGTACCACATAACGATGATGAAGCAGAGGAAAATAAAAAGAATCTTTTGCAACCTGCCTTACGTTATAAGCAGAATTATTTGAAAAGATAAAATAACGACTCAAATCAACCATCTACTTCGACTAGTTCTAATTACCAATAACCTATAATTCATGTTGCTGCACAAATTGTTTATTGTTCTGGGAATACACCGCTCATAGGGAAATGGCAAATTAAATTTAATGGGGATGCTAAAAACTTATATAACTTTTTGGAACGTATCTTAGAATTAGCTCAAGCTCGAAAAGTCAAAGATGAAGACTTGTTTATTTCAGCAGCTGAACTTTTTATAGGTGGTACGCTTTCATTTGGTTTAAAAGTATTAAAAATTCAGTAGATTCTTGGCAAGCTTTAGTTGTTCGTTTAAAGAAAGACTTTATTCATTCAGATATAGAAGATGATCTTTGGGATCAAATCAAGCATAGTAAACAAAAGCGTAATGAGACTGCAGCGGTGCTCACATTCAAATTTTACTTTCTCGTTTATCAAACCCACCTGCAGAAGTAACAAAAATTAAACATATTAGAAGAAATTTATTACCTGATTATATAACGCAGTTAGCTTTGGTTTAAGATAATACGGTTGACGAATTAGCTCAACTTTGTAGAAAATTGGAAGGAGCGTCCTATTTAAAAAATAAATGTCATGCTGTTAATGAAATTAATCATTTAGATTCAAGTCAGTCGTCAAGAAATCAATTCAGTACCTCTAGGGATAGCGATAAACACAATGATTTGCAGACTAATGAAATAAATAATAAATTTGATAATAAAAATAAAACTAAATATTTTAGCAAATTTTCAAATCGAAATAAATCGAGTTTTAAAAATAGGCGACTTGAACAGAATTTCAACTCAATAATGATAATGTTAAGAATCGTAATAAGGATAATGAGGGTTCCTCTTCTGAAGGTAACGATAACGCTACACTAGAAAATAATGTGGATTGTTGGAATTGCGGTTTACCTAATCATAATATAGCGATTGCATGTTAAAGTGTAAAATATTTTGGTTTAAATGTAAATTGAAAAATGTTGCAATTAACGCTTGTCCAAAATGTTCAAAAAGCGAGTAAGGAAGTTGCATCAATGACGCCGTTGCACTAAACCCGGAAATAGGTCCTCGCATTCAAATAATTCTTATTTTAATAAATTTGAATGGGAAAATTAGCTCAAATTCATTTCTGACTCCTATAAAAAATTCGAAAAAGCAGTTGTCTCCACTTTTAGTTAAAAAACCTTAAGATAATCGTCCTAACGTTTCGGTTAAATTGTTTGATCAGGAGATTATTGCATTGTGTGATTCAGGAGCCACAGCTTTTGTGGTAGGTATTAAAGGCTTAGGTATTTTACGACGTCTCGACTTAAAGGTGTATCCAGCCTCTTTAAAGAATATTAGTACTGCAGGTGGAACAGAGAAGGCTGTTATAGGCTTGGTTGACCTACCCATAGTAATTAGCGATATTTGTCAGGTTATTAACGCTTATTAGTAGTTCCTTCTCTTCTGCAAAGTTTTATTTTTGGATTCGACTTTGCGAAGCAATTTGGTATTTCTGTAAGTTTTAAGGATAGTTCTTGACAAGTTCCAAGTAGATTAATTCATTCTGCAGTTAAAACTGTCAATGGTTTTTCGAAATTTATTTTTAATACCTTATTCTCATTGGATGATCTCTCGAGTCTCGAAAAGATGCAGGCTTAAAGGGTTATTGCTTTGTTTGATTAAATTGACAGTAAGAACCGCCTTGGTCGAACAAACAAATTAACTTTAACTAACGATATGAGTGATGCCAAACTATTTCACAAGAAACCTTTCCCTTTGTCCCCATATATGTCAAATTTTGAATAAGGAGGTGGATGAAATGTTAAAGCAAGGTGTTATAGAACCTTCCCAAAGTCCTTGGTCCTTACCAGTATTTTTAGTAAAGAAATCAAGTGGGTAATATGAAGGACGCGCTCTAAACAGTTTAACAAGGTTTGACAGTTACTGCTTACCGAATATAGGCAAGATTTTAAGTTCCTTACGTAATGCAAGACATATTTCATCTATAGATGTATGTAAAGCATTTTGGCAGATTCCATTGAACGAGACCTCGAAAGACATAACTACATTGAGCATTGTAGGACGTGGTTCATTTAGGTTCTGTGTCGTACCTTTTGGTTTATGCAATGCAGCACAAACATTGCAACGTTTAGTGGATGCTATTTTTGGTCCACGGTATGAACCGTTCATATTTACTTATTTGGACGATATTTTGGTCTGTAGCTCTGATTTTGATCATCATGTTAAACTTTTATCCGAAGTTAGAGATAAACTGAAAGGAGCGAATCTTTCCTTCAATATGGAAGAGTGTGAATTCTCTAAGACTTCTTTATAGTTTCTAGGCTATATAGTTGGTTCAAATAATTTGCGTACAGATCCTGAAAAGCTATCTGAAATGGTGAATTATCCTCGTCCGGGAACGGCTAATGAAGTCAAAAGATTCATCGATGTATGTTCTTGGTGTATGCGATTTATTAAGGATCTAGTTTAGTGTCTCCAATTAATGATCCCTTGAAAGGACGTAGAAAGTCCCAGCCAATAGCATGGGCAGATCTTCCTTTGTCACGATAAAGCAACTATTAGTTTCCGACCCGATTTTTCAAAACCTTTCATTATACAGTGTGATGCTAGTAATACTGGTTTAGGAGGTTATCTTACTCAGGAAATTGATGAAAGAGAACGTGTTATCGCATATGCTAGCAGGTCGTTGTCTAGAACAGAGAGGAATTATTACTCAGTTGTTCAGAGAGAATGTCTTAGTGTGATATTTTGTATTGAACGATTTAGGATGTGGATCGAAGGTGCTCCTAAGTTCAAAGTTATAATGGGTTGCTATTCTCTTGTTTGGCTTAATAATCTTAAGAATCCAACTGGGAAATTAGCTTGGTGGGATGTTCGTCGTCGACAACATAATTTTCTACTTGTGCACAGTAAAGGTGTAGATAATGTGGTCCCTGATGCTCTTTCTCGTACTCATTCTACTGATCCAGATGAGACTGTGCCAAACATTTCTATATTAAATCCTTTTAGTGTTGATATTGACCGCATTGATCCTTGGTATAATGATTTTAGGGAAAAAATAGTTAAGAATACAGAATATTATCCACAATGGAAAGTGGAAGATGATTTTGTTTTTAAATTTGTACCTAACAATCTTCTTATGCTGATCAATGGCAGTTTGTGGCAAGCGGGGCTGCATTGTATTAGCTGGCAGGAACGTCACTGGTGAGAGCAGTCTGATTACGAGGAGTGACGCCCCACTATTCCAAGTTGCCAGGAGATGTGGCCCATCAAATCTCATCGTCCTCCCCCAGGTTGAAGAACACCGAAGCAGAGTACAAATAATATCGAGTAGATTCACTCAGCAAAAATCGTTTGATGTTTTTGGATCAAACGTAAAAGCAGCAGCACGGTAAAAAATTAGTTTTTACTCTACCTGCAGCAGCGAGCAGTCTGTGAGGGGAGATTCAAAAAGTATTAACTGATTATTTCCTCTGTTATTATTTGATACATGATATTTCAAAGAGCGATTAAGGAAATTTTTAATACGTGATTCAAATGAATAAAACTATGTAACAAAGTTATACAAAATAGTAACGTATACTAAATTTAAAAACATTATAAATAAAAGTAATTCTAATTAAAATAATTTATTTGGCAGTTTGTAACTTGATTTATTTATTAAAAACATGTATAAAGCAGAAGGTTCAAAATATAAAAAATATTGTGGGAATTTAAATATAAAAAAAGGACATATTAAGCTAGTAAACTACATTTATAGCTTTTTAAAGATCCTAACACTGCATTACTCGCGCTACGAGTATTTCTCTCACATTTTCTGCGAAATCGTCAGTTTTCGGAGATGGCTTTGCGAGCGGAGCTGTCCTCCACTCTAGCTGACTTATTTGGCGTCTTCTTTAACATGGCCAATTAATCGGGTGCATTTCTTCAATGATTGGCTGCATTTGTGAGAATTTCTCTCATCGCGCTACGTCTGCCGTTGTACTTTTAACATTAAAAATATTTCTGTTTTCTTGTTATGCGGCATCAAATCGTGAAAAAGTGCATGTTACATTTGCCACACATGACGTCATATGCGTGAGAGATCATGTTAGTTTGGGTTAGGGTTTATGCGAACGGAATATGTTCAAATGACAAAAATAAATTAAACCTAACTGAAATTAACCGAAAGTTGATTGAACTACTAACCCAAACTAACCAAAAGTAACCAAAATCACCAAAAAAGATTAAAATGTATCGGAACAGATTAAAAAAATTTAAAGTAAGTTAAAAGTAACTCAAATTAACCGAACTTTTGCGGCTTACTAAATCTAATCAAATACATTAAAATTGGTTATAACGTATCGGATCCGGTTTAAATTCTAAAATAGATTGGAACTAACTGAAACTAACCGAAAGTTGATTGAACGACTAATCAAAAGCACCAAAAAGGGCTAAACCGTTTTGGGACAAATTAAAAATATTAAAGTAAGTTAAAATTAACTTAAATGAACCAAATTTTGGCGACTAACCAAAACTAACCGAAAACATTAAATTTGATTATAAGGTATCGGAGTCGGTTCAAGTGACTAAAATAAATTAAAACTAACTGAAATTAACTGAAAATGTATTGAGCTACTAACCAAAATTAACCAAAAGCACCAAAAAGAACTACAGCGTATCGGAATAGTTTAAAACATTAAAGTAAGTTAAAACTAACTCAAATTAACCGTAACGTATCGGAACAGATTCCGATTTTTACTACCTTACGCTTCCCCGACACGTTCGAGGTAGATGAACGATGGGGCTTGAAGATTGATGGAACACTTTCAGGCTTCAATACTGATTTGTGTCTCAATTCCTTAGCTTTAGAATCGACATAATTAGTAAGGACAAATAGTACAGAACATTTTTCTATGGTAGAAACATCATCTTGAGTCTCGTCCAAGTTACAAAAGTCCAACAAAACTTGGCGTGTTCTAGGATTTTTAAAAAATCCTAAACAAGGAAAATATGTTATAATTTTTTTGTGTGCATTTACAAAATTATAATTACAATAAATGATGAAGATTTCTTTTAAAAATAACAATATCTACATACCTATGTAAAGCTACTTGCTTTCTTCTTTCTTGATTGCACAAAAAAGGTTTATTACGACCCATTTTAAGAAAAATATAGTCTTTTAACTATGAATGATAATGTGACAAATAATACAGAATTTCGGTCAAAAAAGTAGTCTGATGCATACAAGCCAGAAACAAAAACATTTGATAAAATAAAATATTATAAACAATTCCTTGACACGTTTCCGAGTCCTGACTAGAACCGGCACGCGTATTTGGTAAGCCTCCGCATTACAGAACCCCAGTTAAATAACGCAGCATGATTGGCTAGATAAGCACGTGTGTTACACTTGCCCCTCCCGTCAATGTTGTTTACGTTTTTGACGTCAGGCATTTGTATTCATGCAATATCTTCCCCTCGTTGTGAAGCCCAACCAACAAAAACCAACCCAATTTAACCCAAGGCATGCCAAAAAAAATTAAATAAAAAACTTGCAAGGGCCGGGCGTCGGACTCATTGCTCTGTATTCTAAACGCGAGCCTTACCATGTGAGCCAGGCTTCTACATACCTGCTTTACTCGGAAAGTCTGATACAAATGTGTGAAGTGGAAAAAACGTAAACAACATTGACTGACGGGGTTGAAGTTAGCCAATCAGGCGGCGTTATTTAACTGGGGTTCTGTAACGCGGAGGCTCCTCCGACAGCAAGTCAATAAAAATGGAGGATTTCGAAAAAAGACATGTTAAGACGGAAGGGTAAATTTCTGAGATCTTAATATGCCTATCTGTTTATCTTACAATTGTTTGCCTTTTTCTCCACTTCAGTGTACGCTCTTGGGAAAATAGAGTCGCTTCGGCTCTGACCCCTGGGTGTACACAGCACAAGTGCTAGTTTAGTGACCCTAACGAAGCGGAAAACCCTAAAGGAAACTGGAAAACGGGTCGACGTTTCAAAGAACCAATCTGCCCCCGTTGTCAAGAACGAGCAAGTCTTAAAATGAAAATGGTTAGTAAATGCATTTAAAATAGTAAGTTTTGAATTGATTTTGACAAGATGACAATAATAATGTCAACGCCGTTTAATTACTGGTTACTGGTCTTTTAGGTTAGTGTGCTATTGGAGTAAAATACATAGAGGAATATAAAAATAAAGAGAGTGTTTTATTCTTATGGGAAAATTGGCATTGAGTTTGACTTTGACCGCTGCCCTGCGCAATTCCAGCCGCGCATGGAGGCGCTTGCGTCAGTGGAACTAAAAGCACAGGTTACTATAAATTATCTAGTAAGCTGTGCTAAAAGTGCGCTGCAGAGACTAAATTCATGTACTGTGGTACGCTGTCGAGAATTCACAAATGGCGGTTTGACGGTTGTTGATTAAAGAAAGCCGGTTTAATCACTTTATTATTTAAATTTAAAATTGTTCTGGGGCGATGGTGGATGGAGGTATTTGTGGTGCGAGAAGCAGCCGTTGGTAAGCAGGTATTTTTTTTTTGAAATATTTAAAAACTGTTAAATTTTATTTTTGGTTCTATTCGAGTTAATTAGTTTTTGAATATTAGAAATATATTGTGATACGTCAACACTATTTACCTATTTTGTTCTGTTAAGAGTTTTTTTTTATGTTATTTTGATTGCATTTACTATCGCATGTTTTTTAATAAACTTTGTAACAAAATGCAAAATGTGTATATTTTCTTACACCCTAAACTATTCTTAGGTCCAAACAACGCCTAAAGTTTAGTGTATAATCGTATTTAATTCAACCAGGCGCATTATGGATTTATCTGCAATAAGCTAGCGTATTTACAGGATTCTCTCTTTGCTTTAATCTCGATTAAGAAAAACGCTGTAATAATTTGTTGCAGATAAATTCATGAACCGTCTCTAGTTATATAGAATACGACTAAAATAAAAATAAAATTTGAATAGCCCGCCGTCTTTCTTCTGTCGATAAAACAGGAACATGTTTTATCAACATAGATTATTAGCATTAGTTCAGTAAGCCGCCCTTAGTGTCGTGTAAGTAAACATCACACGCCATTATTGGCAATTGTCATTAAACGGTGTGCCAATATTTTACAAGGGAAGGGATACTCTCTTTACTTTTATATTCCTCTATGGGTAAAATACTTGAGGCGATCCATTGTATTCTGAGATTGTTATCAAATGCATTTTGACGAATATGTGTTTTATGGAATTTTCTATTTTTAACTATAGGTTTGGTGTTCTTTTATACGTTTTGATAATGGTCTACAGGTTTCACCTATATATAATTTGTTACATTCTCATGGCATCTTATAAACAACATTTTTTGTAATTTCAATTCTATTGAGTGGTTTTATTTTGCTACTTTGGATCTGAGGGTGTTTTCTGTTTTCTGAGGAGTACGAATGTTAATTTTTTATTCGTTTTATTTTGTCTGATAAACCAGGAATATAAGGAATAAAAGGGTTCTTAATAGGTCTATTTTGATTTTGTCTAATATTTGGTTCTTCAAACTCTATAAAGCATTTTTGAATTAATTCGATAGGATAGTTATTGTTAATCAAAACATTACTTAAAAATTCTTTTTCTATGTTGAATGACTATTACAAATTATTTTCATTCGATCATATAGATTTTTTGCGACCCCCTTTTTAACCATTATTCGGTGATTTGATTTAAAATTTAAATATCTGTTTGTGTAAGTAGGTTTTCATTTTTTATAAAAATGTCAAGGAAAGTCAAGTTGTTCATTGATTTATTTTTCTATTCTAAATTGTACTGAAGGTTCTTTCGTGTTAATATGATTTAGAAAATGCTTAAAAAATGCTCGTCATATGGATAAATTGGAAAAATGTCATCTATATAACGCCACCAAGGATCATATTGATAATTTTTAACAAAATTTAATTAAAAATTTTCCATGAAAATATTACTTAATAAAGGTGATAATGGCGAACCCATAACCATACCATTGTTCTGTTGGTGGTAGTTTGGGTTAGTTATTGTATTGAAAATATATAGTTTTTAAGCAAAAAGTGAGCAATTCTAGTATGGTATCAATATTAAGTTTTGTAAGTTCCTAGATATGCTTCTTCCCCACGTGGAAATTAGTAAAGATCAAAATTAACCTAGAGTTACCGCTTTTCTTGTTGCCGGGGTCGTAACCCCGGCAACTGCCCTTATAATAGGCGACCCGGACGATGACTGTGTCTCCCTTAAGTCGGTGGACATGAGAAGCGAACTCCCAAACAAAACTGTATAGACCAAAATAAGGCACATTTACAAAAAACTCTCCCTCACAACTGAGAAATGCCAAGAATGCGCCCACCTAGCAGAGCCCTTGAAAAGTATAACTGGTAAGTCTACCAAAATATTTATTTAGTCTCTAAACAAGGGCATAGAACATTTAAGGGCCAAGCATGATATGCGCCCCTCCGCAAAAAAGGCCGCCAGGGCCAAAATAGACACCAGGCGAACAAGTTACAAAAAGAAACGGACGGACGATGATATATCCGAGATGGACACCGATGGAGCACCCATCTCGACAGATAAAACCGAAAAAACCGAGAAGACAAAAAACACACCCGTGCCCACCTTGACTAATAACCGTTCTGATAAAACACCTCCTCATACTTCTACGGCCCCCAGTCTTCTAAGACCTCCCCCCCCCCCCCCCCCCCTCCCCCCCAAGGAAGGTTTTAAAATCCCTGACAAGACAATAGGGTTTAAATAAAAAGAATGTCAAGGAAGTGAAGCCAGACTTCGGAGAGGGTGCAAACATCCCCCTAAATAACAGGTTCGAGCCACTACCGGACTGTGATGACGATAACATCAGCCTTTTGTCGTCCTCAAATATGAGCGACAGGGACAACCACCCGTCCTGAAAAGAGGGCACCTGCACCCCAAAAGGCCAAGGTAAGCCCACCACCGCCCGTGGTCTTGCAGGGCAAAATTCAATCACATAAAAACTTTACAGGAAGACATGCAAAAGTTACACATCGCAAAATACACCATCAAGTATGCTAAAAATAGCACAATTATCTATTTCGAGACTGAAAAAGACTGGGCTACATTCAAAAAGAATTGTGATAACGAAAAAATTTAGCACCATTCCTACGCAGACAGGAATACGAAGACCCACGCCTTCGTTCTGAGGGGACTCGACACTGACATCAACTTAGCAGACATCAAAAGACAATTAGATGGCGAATATAATTTAAAAATTAAACAAATTTTCCTCGTGAAGAAAACCAGGGTACCATTGTACCTGGTTGTCCTTGAAGCCACCATAAGCCTGAAGAGACTCGAAACAGAAATAAGGACGCTTATGAATGTTAAAATTTCCTGGGAGAATAGGCGAAATATCAAGCATATTATGCTATGTCGACGCTGTCAAGGGCACGGGCATTTAATGACATATAGCACAATGAATTTTAAGTTTAAATCTTGATTGGAAGGCGTTCCGGGATAGGGTAAACGTGATGACGGTCATCCCTGGGCAGATCGAGTCCGTCCAGGACCTAGAGGTCGAAGTGGACACACTAACCCGAAATATCCAGCAAGTCAGAGACGCTATATGTCCGGTAGTCAGGAGGCAATCTTTTTAGAGACGCTTCCTGATGAAATCCTAAACCTGATTAATTTCCTGAATCGTATCAGGTGCACATGGCAGAGAAATCGCGCCCCCATCGATACTCCAAGGACCAACGTTCTGACGGATGAAATCAGGAAGAAGATCCGTGGAGCTCGGTACGGCGGAAGGCTCGCTGTGGAAGTTGGCGAGACAGGTCCGCAATACTAAAGCGCAAATGCCTGCCATTTGTAGTAATGGACAGGACTATGTAGGCGACGCAGACAAAGCTGAGGTATTTGCGGAATTCCTGGCTGATATTCACAGCGAAATATCGGACATCGTACCATTGCACGCCCATATCACGGAGCAAACTTCCAAGTTCGCTGAAAGATCATATCCGATACCGCCCTCTGTGATGGATAAACTTCGTGTGAGTCCGTCAGAGATACGTAGTGCTCTCCGTCATCTGCCAAAAGATAAGGCTCCGGGACCTGATCAAATCCCGTACCTGCTCCTCAAAAACCTTTCCGCCAAGACCATTGTGCATTACATGCACATAGTGAACGCCGTACTTCGTTTGCAACACTTCCCTAATTCCTGGAAGGTTGCCCACGTGGTACTGTTCGCTAAGCCCGGGAAGGATCCCAAAAGTCCCGCATCATACCAGCCTATATCCTTACTCAACACCTTGGAGAAGCTCTTGCTGCTCAGGATCAATGAGTCAGCCTCGAACCGTCAAGCACTGCCTGCGGAGCAGTTCGGATTCCGTGCCGGGCATAGCACAAATATACTCGCTGCGAGAATCGTACAGGATATGCTTGACGGATTCAACATGAGGCATAGCACGTCTCTACTGCTCCAGGACATAGAGAGAGCGTTCGACCGAGTATGGCCGTCGTTCCGGGCTGCTGTATAAGCTCTTCACGGAGCTGAGGTTCCCGCTACACACAGCGGCACTGATCGCGTCATACTTGGCCGGACGCACCTTCTCGGTTCGCGTACACAATTCGGTCTCGACTTTGAGAACTATACAGGCGGGGGTGCCCCAGGGAACAGTACTATCGCCGCAACTTTTTAGCTATTACATAGCAAACCTACCGTCCCATCCCGATACTGGCGTTTTACGCCGATGACACCGCAATTTAATCAAATGCCTTCACCGCACTGGAGGCAGTCAACAACTTAATTGCGCACATGGAAAGAGTTCTGAAATTTTACTCTGATTGGAAAATCCGTTTAAATACCAGTAAAACGGAATTGATTCTTTTTACCAGGAAAAGGACTAACATAGTGGCACGTCCAATCAGAATTCAGCACACCCTCATTCCTCCCAAATCCCATGCCAAATATCTGGGAATCTACATGGACAGGAGCGTCAACTTTTGCCGCCAAGTGGCATATATACAACAAAAACATCATTGCATTTTCGAAAGGTTGCGGCCTCTTGTCCGGAGCAGTTCCTATTTATTTCCCGATAACAAAATCATACTATGTAGGTTCATCATAAGGATATTCTTGCTCTATGGGGCTCCTGCCTGGTGCTCGGTCGCGGATAGTCATAAGAAAAAGATCCAGGTAATCCAGAACAGGTATTTAAGGGCCGCGCACCCGGATTACCGACTTGCATGCTTGGTCAGGTGTTGAGTATGTCAACGAATATATCGACAGACAAGCATGAAAATGTTATGATCTGGGAGTGCGCGGCTCAACGAGGACCGCCAATCTTGCGACTTTAAGACATGATGCGCGGGACGTGCACAGACATGGCCCGGTACACAGGAAGACTACGGTGTACTATCTGCAAACCAGGCCGCCTTAGACGATATGCCTGTTCCTATCCCGAATCCAAAAAATCCCGTCAAACTCCCCCTTTTGTGTCCCTGGGACTCTTGAGAAATTGAGATCTACCAGGAGCACAGAAGTCAACCCGTCCTAACCCACTGACTAGACCCCAAGAACATGCTCCGCCAATCTCGCCGTTTTTAGCGAGGTTGGCAGGACATGCTAAGGGACATAGATACCATATCGCCACTTACACTAAAATGCAAGCAGTGTACATACTGCGATCGACCTGCTCCTGTTCTCCTGTTCCGTGCAGGCGAATTACGGCTACACGTAGCCAAGCGTTCTTAATGTTTGGTTGCAATTCCCACCTCATTGAGATTACGATAGTAATATCTGACCCTTTTAGTTGTGTTGTCTTGTATGTTGTATGTTATTCTTGTCCCCAAAGCCAAAGAAACGTGGAATGGGGTTTTTCGCAGTGTTTTCCCCATGTTGCCTTTTCCCTCATCTTTTCTTTCCCTCTCCTCAAAGCAAGAAATCTTTGTTTTCATGCTTGTTGCAATATAATCACGCAAGACTATTGAAGAGCACAGCCCAAGTAATAAAGGTCATGCATTTGCCGAAAATGTTTTGCTAAATATAGCTGGCATTACAACTGCCAACATCTGTTACGTGTGGCTCGTGGAAAGGCCATTAGTGGCGCTATTAAGAGCGCACGAGGGGCACATACACATGCCACCTTCTAGGCGTAAAGCCGGCACCGCACATTGGGACCAATGTTGGCGCCAACTACGCTCGTCCAATGTGTGGATCGAGATTTATGGTGTTGGTGCCTGTTGGCGCCAACGTTGGCTCGAACGTTGGGAGTTGGCCGCCTTGTGTGTTTGTGTTTTTGACGAGACATCAAAGGGAATTTGTCCCAATGTTTGTGTATTCGGCCACACATTGGCGCGTAATAAATCGTCTTAACTTGTTTAGTCTGCGAAGTGAGAGTACGCGTCGTAATAACTTTATTATTATTTAAAGTAAATAATGTCACCCCAGGAGATATGGTCAAATGAAAACGATTTACTGTTTTTGGAGCTTTATCAAGCGGAACCAGTTTTATGGAATCCAACAGTCAAAGACCACAAAAATAGAAACGCTGTTGCCGATGCATGGCAACGTATACAGGTCAGTTTAGGCCTCAAATATGCTGCAGCTGAATTAAAAAAAAAGAGAGAGTCTTTAATGAGCACGTACAGGCTCTATATCAAGAAAATTAAAGACAGTATTCATTCAGGAGCATCCTCAGACGAGGTCTTTAAACCAACTTGGTTTGCTTATGAATTTATGGATAGCTTCCTAGGGTCACTATATAATAAAATGAACACTACTACAATAAACACGGAGGTAAGTAAAAAGAAATGTTATTTTATTTACTATTAATAATACATGCTAGATAGATCATTGTTTAGGTTTGTTTACGTAAGAAAAAGTATCTTGAAAATTCGTCCCTTATTTGTCTTACGTTTTCTGTTGGTCGCCTTGATATTTGCTCCAGTGGCACTAGAACAATGTGTTGCTCCTGGGCAATGCGATTTATCATTCCTTCAGGTATGTACAAATTCCTTGAGGTTCTACTTCTCTTTAAGAAGTTGTGTAGGATTACACAAGTAAGAGTTATAATTGTTGCTTTTTCTGGTTGTAGCAACATAGGTTTTGCAAACACTCTAAATACAGATGTCATTATTCCAAATGAACATTCAATTACTACTCGTGCGCGTGATAGTTGCTGATTAAAGATCTTCTGTTGACTGCCATAAGGTGGTACACCAGGATAAGGTTTCATTAGCCTCTTTGATAAAGCGAAGGCAGCATCTGACAACAAAAACATATGGCACAGGCATATTTCTACCAGGCAGTGGAATCGATTCTGGGAAAACATCATTTTCATTAATTTTTTGACATAGTAGGCTATCACTAAAAACCCCACCATCACTCATACGTCCATGAGTACCAATATCGGCAAATAAGAAATTATAGTCACTAATGCTAGCAAAATTATGCTAAAGTCGTGTTTATAGTTGAAAAATTCTGAACCGCTGTTGATAGGAGCTTGTAATTTCACATGTTTTCCATCAAGAGCGCCCAAACAATGTGGAAATTGCCAAGTCATTTCAAACCCTTCCGCTACGGCAAGCCATGCATCTCTAGTTGTAGGCATCTGAAATAATAAATAAAAGCAACATTAATACAAAAATAATAATAACTATTAAATATAAAATTACAGAAAAGCATTTTGTTTTAGACTGGAGCAGCCTCTGACCAAAATGAACCTATGACTGTACTTGAAGAAGAAAATGACATAAATGATAGTAATTACCCTGCTACCCAAAAGACAATCATCACTCCCTCCAGAAAGCGACCTGCACCAGAGTTAGTATATGCGAAAAAGCAAATGGATGAAGCAGTTCATGTCTTAAAAAATATTTCGCAGAAATCAAATAGGGAACCTGACGAAGTTGATTTATTTTGTCAACTTCTTGCGAAAAAAAAAATAAAAGCTTTGATGAACAAGAAAGGGAAGATACACACAACCAGTCACCATTGTGTCAAGTAATATAATTCAAGAAGTATTTAGGTCCTCTCAAAACCTTCATTAATATTAGTGAGTAGTTAAGCAGGAAAATTTGAATTTCTTTTATTTTTCATTATATTTTATTACCTATCTGGTTTGTATGAACGTTTAAATAAATAAATTCAAGAAAATAAATAATTTTAATTTTAAAGTGAGAATTTCATAGTGAGATAAAATTACATTACCTTTACACAGTCTTTCAAACTTCAGGTATTATTCCGAAATAATTTGGCTAGATATTTTGAAAAGAAAATGTAGACTATTAAAAGAATCTCCAGTGGCAAGAAATCTTAGTGTTAGTGCCAAGCGTACTTTTGCAGGTATCTTTTTTTTTTAATTGTGGGTTCAATTACTTGTAGAAGGTACTCTAAATCTGCCGAGGACATACGGCAGAAGTTCTCGAATTGTCCAGAGGGTTCTTCTACGTTGGGGTTTGGAACCTTCGGCAACATGCAATAAAAACAGAGTTTCATCCACAATACCGAAACAGAATTTTTGCACTTGACGCGCGTTTCGCTAACCATGTTAGCATCATCAGGAGATGATTAAAAAAAAACATCTCTTGATGATGCTAACTAACATGGTTATCGAAACGCGCGTCGAGTACCAAAAAACTGTTTCGGTATTGTGGATGAAACTCTGTTTTCAGAGGGTTCTTGTATCAAGTTACTTAACAGCTGACGGCCGTCGTGCCTAAAAAAAATATATTTTTATATATCATCAATATTATGCTTTACTACTTAACATATTTCATTCAATACTTACTGGTTTCGTAGTCTGTGAAGTGTTATGACCCACCATTTTCTTCTACGCGGAGGTTTTTTTGGTTTTGCAGTAAAATAATATTATGATAAGCAGCGCTTAGCACAGCAAAGGCACCCACAGCCGCTTCTAAGTCCGAAATGTTGGCTTTGCTTGGAGCTAACTGACCTTGGCTTCAATAACTTCTAGTGTCTGGATGCTTTTAAAAATAATACCGCCAACATAGCTCAACGTTGGCGCCAACACTGGCCCCAATGTGCGGTTCCGGGGTAAAGCTATATCCAGCACATCATAGGTGAAATTATAATAGCAGATTATTCAAATAAATGTAGGTATTAGTTGAGGTAGTACCAAGGTTAGTATAGTTTTCTAATTTGCGTGTTACAATAGGTCTGTTCTAGCAGCGATTTCAAACGGTTTCAAACCGTCCGGAGTTTGCGCATAACGATATAAGCGTCGCTTACATGGCTATGCGCAAACTCCGTACGGTTTGGAACCGTTTGAAATCGCTGCTAGAACAAACCTAATATTTAAAGTTTTAACACCAGGTACATTTGTAAAGACTAACAACATCAAAACTCACCAGGGTGTTGTTAGGATTTAAATTAATTTGTGATCGTGTTTTTCTAAAAAATTTTCTGAATATGAGCTAGTGTTGTATGCAAGTGGATAAAGAATGTTGAGTAGATATTAATTTATTCAACTCACTATTGGACGTATAGGTATATAATTTAGTTTATATATTGCCGGTGCTCCATAAAAATGAGGTGTTTTGCTATTGTGTGGTGTTTGAGCCCTTCTATATCATTGAACTGATTTGGGTGTGTTTTTTAACATATTGTATATCTATCTTTCAATACGTTCCGTTGGATCTTTATTTAGTATTGAGTAATTACCGTCATTTAAAAGTAATGCAGTCCATCGTTACGGCTGAATTGCCTTTATTGGCTGGAAGAATTTTAATAGTGTTATCTCTTTTCAATGATTGTAATGCTCTTTGTACTGTGTATGTTAAGTCCTGTTTAATTTGAAATGGATTTTCTAGTGTAATTTTAGCTCTGATTCTATATTCGCCCTGATGTTCTTCTGATAAGTTTTGTGTTGTTTATTCAATTGCTGAAATGATATCAAACTTAGGAACGATTTTAGGGAAAACTGAGTAATTTAAACCTTTAGAAAAGTTTATCAACATCAAATAATATCCTATTAGACAAATCGATTACAGTTTTGTCAATAAAGTCGTTATTTTGGGCATTAAAAATGTCTTTCTTTAATTTGTCTTGAAAGAGATTATTAAATTTATTTATATGAATACGTTTTTGTTTATCAAAATTTATGAAATAACTGTTGTGAACACAGTTGCAAATGTGGCAAATTGACCGAATATTGCCATGATGTTGTATTTTGCACTTATAACGCTGTATCTTATTGAAAACCCCATTTCTTAATAAGGCTTACTAAGGTACTACTAATAAATGTCTAATAAATCAATTAAAGTTCCTAGGAACACGTAGTTCTTAATAATTTGCTATAAAGTAAATCGACATTCAAAATTTTTAAATGCATATTGTATAGGTAATAAATTTATGTGTTACAAATTAATTTTTTCGTGGATTACTACCACTAAAACCATTAAAAAGTACTGTTTCGGTTACCTCTTATTGCAAAATTGTTGATAATTGAATGTTTCAATCTTTTTTGGTTACCTTTTTCTCTTATTATATGCTATAAAAGCACTAATTTTTCTCGTGTTTTTCAGCATAAAAGACATTATTACTTTGATAATATTTTATGATTACTAATTAAATGTCACATTGTGAAAATTACTAATTATTTGGAAAGCCTAAGCGAGACGTTATGTGATTCCCATTACTTGGAAAGCTGTCGTATAGAAGTTTTCTATATTGATCAAAATCATATGCCAAGGATTCTTGATAATTTTGTTCCAGTTCATCTCTGTCCAATTTTAATTCTCCAGTTCCAGTTCTATCTGGCAATATGTTCGGCTTTGGGACATGATTTGGCAATGGCCTTTGAATATCTAGCAGATTTCCATTATTGTAATCCAGATATGTTCTAAACTGAAGCTTCTTTTTTTGTCTATATATCTCAGAGGTATCATCTGACGGAAAATTAAGACTTTTTGGTTTAGATTGCCGGTTATAATATTCATTTTCATTATTCACTCCTTTAATGGGAAATGCTACCCTATTCAACTCAATAGTGTTGTAATTAATTGGCGTATTATAAAACATGTGTGGAAATCTGACACCTCTATCTATTTTGTGATATGTGTCTTCATCAAAATTGCTATTTATAAAGTCTAATGGATGAATTCTTTTCTCTGCCAAAGAGTTCTTCACAAAATATTCCGGTCTGTAGCTGTTGAAATGCTGGGCATAATTCTGTTGGTAAGAGTTCTGATATGATGGGCTTACCCCTTGAAAAAATCTAAAGAATCCTCCATTGTGGTTATTGAGATACTCTAACAACCTCTCTGGCTCAGTTGGACATTCCGGATAAGCAAACTGACATGACTTAGAATTTCCTTTGGATACAAAGCCTAAAATCGCTGCTTTTCCAAAATGAAGAACAGGTGACATGTGTGCACTATTTAGACCGGAAAGGGACCTGAAAAATATTAATCTTATTCAGAGACATAGGTTAAATTTGTTTGTGAAATTTGAATGTGAATGAGAGAAATTATTTTAATTGGTACCAGCTGCCGAACTATGTAACTGTATGAGAAGAAATTTCTTGTCTATAATAGAAAATCTCTTAATCTCTTGAAACCCTACTATGTAAGTTTTCTCGGCTATAATCGTATGTCCGAATGAGTAGTTCGGAATATAGAAATAGAAATACCTGCCACGGTCTTGCTATGGATTGTTTTCTCGTGGTTCTCTTTCTATCTGATGAAAATTCATATAAGTTTGTCTTTGTCATTGGTTTCTTCATTTTTAGCGCGTAACAAAAGAACATAACCTCCTTGTATTATTATCTCGGTTTTCGCAAAGTATTAAAGTTTAATTAAATATTAATAATTATCGTGTTTAGTGTTTGACAACTTCTTAGGTTTCAGTTTGGATTAAAGACTGCTGTTGATTATGTAAGCGATTGTTTACCTAACTTGATAATCCGAAAAAAACTTTTGTCCATTTTCAAGATGATTGAATTTATATTTTATTATTTTCTAGGCGAGGATCGAAGAGATTTTAAAGTTAAAAATGAGCACTGGGAGACTGTTATAAATTACTTTGAAATATATCCCAAGTTGGTCAGAAGTAAATTTGGAAAGTTGGGAAAAATTAGCTGACCATTTGAATAGTCTTGGCTACATCCAAAAAAACAGCTGACAAATGGCAACTTGTATGTTTTTCTATATTAGGAAATTCTTTACTTTATCATTTACATTTTTTTAGGCAATAGGAAGATGGAAATCAAAGGTAAAGGCTAAAGCATCCACTTCAAGATTGTAGATGGAACGTACAGGTGGTGACTCTGCAAAATCTTCTGCACTGACCGATTTAGAAGAACGGCTTATGGCGTTTTATTCTGGAAAGCTGTTATAGGAGACAGCAATAAAGAATTTGGCATTATAAATCTTTCATAGAGCTGTCATATAGAACAGTAGGGGTGATTTAGCCTTTAAATTAAAAATATTCATATAACAAAAAGTTCAATTGTTACATGGTAGCATTATTTTTTTAGGAAATGTATAACCTTGCATCGAAAGATGCAGAACGAAGTTTGATATGTAAACCATTAGACCAAAGATGTGCCGACTCTGAATCACAACCCTCTTCATCAGGTGCTGTTCCTATACCCTCATTGAACTTTTTTAATATAACTACAATGTCAAATGACATGGCTAAAAGTTAAGTTCTCCAAAAGAAAAGAATAATTCAATCTAAGGTGGCAATAAAAAGAAAAATTTCACAAAGTACCGAGAGATCCCGAAAAATGGTTAGTTTAAATCACATGTGCTGAAAAATATTGAAAAAGGCATAACAAATTTAGCAGAGTCTATTGCTGAAATTAAAAATGATTTAAGGAATATAAAAATTATTTTAAGGAATATATAAATATTCTTCAAACGAGAGAATCTTAACAGTTTAGGTATTTTCATTTAGTTTCAGATTTAGTTTGGTAGTCTTTGTTAGAAGTTGTTTTTTAGTGTTTTATCTATGATTAGATGTATCTTTTTGCGTTGGTTATTAGATGAAATTATAAACATACTCTTCTCTGAGATTTTTACAAGTTTATGGTTGGTTACTTAGTCATAATAATAATAGAAAATAAGTAAAGTTTGGTTGAACGTTTTTTTGTATTGCTTTATAGGGTTTTTTTCTGTGGTAAATGTATAGACATGATTTGTACTGGGGGTCCTGTATAAAATATATATGATGCTACCTACTTCAATGTTAAGACTGAACAAAATGTAAAACGCTCTTAGAAACTGTAAGAAACTTTTATAAAATATTTAGATTTTATATCTTGGATTTCAAACAAAAGGGGGAGACATTGCAATATTTGAAAAAAAATACCAAAGATAGGTATTAGATACCATTCCTGTTTTTCAAGTGTGCTATGCTTAGCAATAAGTTTTATTTATAAGTAAAAGCTTTTTCTGCAGATTCACCTCGCAATATATCGGTTAATACTGAAATTAATGTACCTGTTTCATGTTGTGAATAAATTCTATTCTAAAAATTGATTTTTTTTTGTAAGATTGGTTCGATGGCTGAGTCAGGTAATAGACATTAACAAAAACAAAAGTACAGTGCAGAAAGGCAGAAGCACCCAAACCGAATTTCAGTTTCATTGAATCATTCTGAAAATCTAAATTTATTTTAATTATGTATTATTTATTTTATGAAAATACAAAATTGTATCTGTGCAGTGGTATTTTACTTTTACATGTTTAAATGATTTAGGTGACTTGTGTTAAAACCATATTTGTTAGGCAAAATACATGTTATTATGTTTTGTTCATTCTCGCCCTCCTTGGATAACATTGTAAGTATTGAAACAAATTTATGTTAACAGAATTTTCCTAAATAACTCCTAAAATATCTTCATCGTCAAGTGGTACGCTTCTCATACACACATGTTATGTAGCACAGCAAGAATTAATTATCATTCCGTCCTTATGGGCATTGTATCTCAATATGCTTTCTTCCAGCAGTCACAAAAATGTAATTTTTATGGTACCTAAAACACATTTTTAAAAATATGTCAAAGTTAATAAAAATTAAATTTAACTTACCTATGCATCTCTACACAGTTTCTGGCAAATGTCAACGCATCATCATATCTTCTTTCAGGAGTGCCTTTTATAGTATTTCTTATCGGAGTCATCAACCATGGTTGCTGTGGATATCCACTGTCCCCGAAAAACCCCAAGGTCTATCTCCTCGTAGGTAATTTTCTTCGGCAAATCTGGAAACAACTCAATTATTGTGAGATAAATAAGTCGTGAGCCACCCCTCCAAAATTTGCTTTCACATTTAAAATGTTCATCTTTGCGTCGCATACCATTTGAAAATTTTTCAAGTGATATCTGCGAGAATAAAAAAAATAAAGGTATGATGATATTTACAAAAATAATTAATATCACCCCATGAATAAGATGTATAAAATACCTTTTCCTATGGAAATATAGATGTTCATCTTCTATTGGTTCTAATATGGCCACATGAGTACCATCCAGGACACCAAGCACCCCAGGAAAACCAAATCGTTTACTGAATTGCAATTTTAAATCCAGGTTTTCTTCCTTCGTCAGTAGAAAATTTTACTCATATCTGTGTAATGGCTTCAATACCATAACTCCTAGATTGAGTCGGTTTTGTTCACTAGCTGCACAAACTTCTATTATGGTATTGCTCATAGCTTGTTGAGAAATTGCAATATTATGTTACCCTTTTGCCTTTTGGTATGAGCTGGTGGCAAAAAATATTTGCTCTAATTTCTATAGATAATGTACTTCTCTGGCCTTCCTCCAAATGGGGCATCACCTCAAGGATTACTTTTTTGGTGCAGTTCATTGTTTAACCACAATAATTTTCTGAATTCTCTATTGGGCAAATTTAAAGGGTCAAATATATCTCGTAGACTACATCTTTCAAGCTGTAATTCGAGTTTTACTTGCCTATCCTCCTCTTCCTCAACATAACGGGCAAAAATTGGTAGTAGGTACAAAATCGTGACAAAACAAAACTTAGACTTAGAAAACTTTTCTTTTTATTAATAACAAAGTTAATAACATAATACATAACCCTAAATCTTCTTCGCTATTTTGCTGGCTTTAACTACCAACTCGATGTTTTTAGCATTGTGAATACAATATTTTCTTATTCCGAACTTACCGAATTGCCATAGAAAATGTTTACATAGTAGGATATGACATTGGAAAGAAATTTCTTTTCCACTGCTTTTTCTTTCTATTTCTATTTCTTGAAAGTTACACAGTTCGGTCGCAGGATTTTATCCTAGACGTATAAACATGTTTATGACATGAGACATGCATATAATGTTCTAATAAAAGAACCAATGAAGGAAGCTAATTTCGAAGATCTAGCACATTTTATACTACGTAATAAGACTAAATTGGCAGCAGCCAAATTTCTCACTTTATAATTATAATTTAATATATATATATATATATATACATACATATATATATATATAT
>MU189145.1:0-48152 GCA_016904865.1 Pissodes strobi | reverse complement strand
TGTTAAGAATCCTAACTCTGCCAGCCTTTACATGTTTGAACTACTGACCTTTGCAAAAACAAATAGCCAAAACCAAATAGTCCATTCAAGCCTAAGTGATCCATAATACAAGAAATAAACATCAATATGTTATACCTCAACACACACTTACAACAACTCAAAAAGAATTTCAGATTTTATCTCTTAAAATGTTAAACAGTATCCCAATGGAGATAAGAAATCTACCAGATCACAAATTTAAGAAAATTATAAAAGAAAAGCTATTAAACCTAAGCCCTTATGATATACAGTAATTTGTTTAAATAAATTGGAACTACTTTGCTTGAGCTGGATGCCAATTGTGCCTAATGATGGAGCAGGCAGTGCAGAATATGCTCTTTTATTGTTCGTTCTATCCATTCTCGCTCTATTCTGTTTCCTATTGAGCCTCTACTAGTTTATAGCCTATATTATCAAATCATGAGGTGATAAATGAATGTATGTATTTTGTCTTGATTTTAATTTTATTTTAAACACTACTTTTAAATTCCATGTTGTTTGATCTAAAAAATGTGTTATTCGATTAAGTTTCATATACGAGTATATTAACTTACTATAAGTAGTATGTGTAGATTTAGTATATTTTGTAGATAGATTTAGTACATTTCCTGTGACGATGCTAAAACATTCCATTATTAATTAAGCAAATAAAGATATATTGATTAATTGATTGATTGAAGATCAAAAAACCTTATAACACTGTGTAAGAACAATCTCCGCTTTTTCCGGCTTTCTTGCGGGCCACTGTCGTTTGAGAAGGCACCTGGAGAGAATAAAAATTGAAAACGAGGACAGTCCGGTTCTGTGAGGAGGGGGAAAAAACCCCAAAACACCTTCTCACGAAGTGCGGGGCGGACGCGAACAGGCGAATGGCCTGCTTCGGGTTGCATCGTCGAACAGGAACAACTTCCATCCATAGAACTATCCAGACTACTTGCTTTTATCAAAGCACTGAAGCTGGATGAGGTGCTCTGATTGAGAATCACATTAAGGGAAGCACCATAGACACAATAGTTCTATACGGGTCGTAGTGTACTAATACCCCCAAGATAATTCATTCAACTTCTAGTTTTCGCCTCGTAAATTAGTACATTTTACATGCAGTTTAAAATTTTAATTCAAAGAATTTTTTAAGTAGACGAAAGTTGGTAAGGACCAAATTTTTAGGAAATTTGTTGAAAAATGTTCAAGCAAATAGAAATTTTCAAACTGGAAATTTGTTTTCAGTATCAACTGTTTAATCGCCGAACGTACGCCGACTTCTTATCGCCAAAATAATTTTAGAAACTGCTAGAATTATGAGTCTTATTTTTCTGACTGGTAGATATATCCCCAGCTTTGCTTTTGAGTTATTAAAAATTGAATTTATTATCCTTGAAGCTGTAGCAGAATTATGATAAAATGGTATAAATTATAAATCAGAATTATTATGGAAGGGTTTATTAAACGATATTTAAAACCAAGCAAACATAACGGAAGTTGAATGTGCTGGTAATGGCAAATATTTTAGCCATTAATCTAATATGTACATAGCGAAAAGTTAAATTGTATGTAAGCTTTAATTATCCGTTTATTTTGGTTTGTATTATGTTGACTTTCGGAAATTCAGAACCTTTTAATTTACCGTACCTCCATGTTAATATTTTTTATTCTTTGAAGCACATAATATGTACTTATTGCAAAATGCTATTAGGCTCTGTTTCATAGAAAATAAAATTAAAAATTGTGTATTAAAAGTTGCGCTGCTGATTATTATGACAGTGAATGATGTGCTGATAACATGATCTTCTACTTTATATTCAAGAAAAAACGCTGATTTTTTATTTAGCTGGGTTCATATGATTTATCTTTAAAGCCTACTTTACATTGGATTCCATCCTAAGTAAATAGGGACTTGTAGAGCCAAATAAATGCGACATTCTTGTTACTACTTATTTCATCATTTTCGTAATAGACAAAATTTAGGAAATCGTTTTTAAAAATATGCGGCATAAAAATGAATTTAAGATAATTTGTTATTATTTTTTTTTATATATAATGCGGTGACTTCATGAGCCCACTTGCTGTTTTTCGGCAAAGCTGCTATAAACATCACTGTTTCTGAACATTTCTACACAATATTTGTCACTGCAAGTGCAAAAATGTAAACAATAACAACTAGAATATGACTTTATCTCTTTCTATGAAAAATACTTTTGAAAAAGAGGTACCTATCTACTTTAAGCCTCAAATTCTTGAGCTTGTATGCACGTGAAAGGGCACCTATATAGCTGGTTGTATGTTTAATCTACCATACAAATCTTTGCTTGTTTAGTTTTTCTTAGATCCATCGAAAATAAGCACAACTAAAACTTTTTTAATAGCAAAAATACCCAAAAAATAGGTTGTGTTTAATAAATAAGAAGCCCAGCAAAATATGTTTTGCGAATTTCCAGCGAGTTTGAAAGTGATTGCTTTCCTAATTTGTTTCCTTTTTGAAATCAGCTCTCCTTAAAGTGAATTTCACACAATAAAAAAAAGATAAGGAGAGTAATATATGAAATATTTTAGCATTGGCCTGATAAAATTATATATTCTGCTTCTCTTCTTATATATTATACGATATTTTTTTCTTTGATCTTATAATTTCTGCATATTTATTAAACTGTGTATTATTATGACATTTATAAAACAAACTGATCTAGTGCTTTTCCGATTAAAAAAATAATGTAAGGGTACCCCGAGAATGTATCTAGTTTCTTAATACAAATAACACGAGCTTTTTAGTGCGCATCACACCTCAGGAAGAATTAACGCATTACATATTCAAATTTTTCCACAGGTATCGAACATTTGTGCAATAACGGACTGTCTTTAGCGGAGCCGGAACTAGACCGGTCTAGGCTTGCGGCAGATAAACAGTTTGCGTTCCATGCCACATATCTTATTTTTATTTAAACAAGAAAAAGTAACTAAAATAAAAATTCATTCTTATTTGAGATACAATATCTCAAAAAAAAAACTTAAAGTAACAGGTTTTCAATAAATAAGCATACTATTAGCAACAAAAGAAGTAAGGAACAAAAACTACAGTAAAACAAATAAAACGAAAAATAACGTGAAAGCTTGTTTCCAGTTTGGATTGACCATAAAAAATGTGGTTAGTTAATTATAGACGTTCGTTTCCTTAGAAGGAGAGGTATCAACACTTTGTCTCCGCCGTGGAGTTTTTTTACCAAAAATTGTGTTATATCCTATTCTATTAGTTTAGAATCAATCATTTGTCAACTGAAGATAAATTACACAAAATATTAGAGGCCGCCACTTTACTGTCACTGTAGTTCGACTGACACTATGAATTATGTTTTTTAAAGTTCTTCTGGATAATTCTGGTCCCGTTAACCGTCTTTTTATACTCGTCGTATGTCAGCGCTTTGAAAATACTCTGTGATTATCTAAGTCATTCTGTACAATTTTCTCTTTACATTTCGCCCCTCTCTAGTTTTTAAATTACGGGTCTTTGAGTTGTTCAAATGATATATAATACGTTTATTGGAGCGGTTGCGCCAATTGAATAACCTCGATTTTATCACTTTTTTCTTGTAATCTGAAGCATCTTCTTTTCCCAGGCCAAACCTTCAAAAGTAACTCCCAGATCTTGTTTGAAATTGCTTTGTTCAAATATATAATCTGAACTGATTACTAGGCAAAAATAAGTATAGAGCAAAAAAAAAACATTGATTTCATGCAAGTTATGAAGATGCAATTGTTATTAGTTAATCTGTTATGCATGCATGGTGCTGTGATTGGTCACAAAAATGCCTGTTGTTGATTTAATTCCTCTTAAGTTATATAATAACTAATACATCCACTAAATTATTTCCGTCTACATTATGGTAATGAAACCCCAATAGCGCGCACATATTTGGACAACTCAAGTTTAATCCTTTGTTTGCCGGCCACCCGAAATGATCATGGTAAAGTTCAAACCGTGGTTCAAACCTTTTTTAGTGACATAATAAACGTCAAGATAAAGCTAAGTAATTCAGTTTATAAGTTCCAGTCTATCCCTCTTTTTTGGGAGTACAGAGGCATAACTCGCATGAAAATTATGTTGGCCACCTTGTATACATACTTATTATTTTCTGATATACCTTTGGCGTTCATACAAATATAAAACTCAAATAACAATATTCCTAACTCTCACTTATTTGAAATTACTAAAATAATTACTAAAATAATTACTGTACTGAACTAGAAATATTTCGAAACTTTTCCGACATAATCCCTAACGAAATTATATAAACGTCTGTCTGGATGTTGGAGTTTCACAAGAAAGTATTCATTGGGCGTTTACTTCTAAGCATATTAGGTGCCATTAGCTGGACAGTATTATAATATGTATGAATTAGAGAGTGCTCGCATTTTCCTTTGATATTATCTAGATGGTCTATGAAGGATATTAGAAAGTACATCTTAATTCAGCCCTATAATTTGACCGAATTGAATTATATACCGGACAGCGTGAAAGGGAGAAGCTTTGACGCAATATTTTGCCTTCTGATTATTTAGATATTCATCCAGAACATATCTAAGGTGATACTTAAGTTCTTATTATTATTGGTGGAGCCCTTGAGCATCGAATAAGACTTTAGGTTCGAGTCCAGAACTTATTACAGCTCCCTGGAATAAGTGATCTGGCCAGAAAAATTATTCACACATGATTATCAATGTGACATGAGTTATGTATTTTATTGAGCTACTTATCAGTTCTTGATAGTTGAATTACCTCGAGAACAACAAAATACCTCGAGAACAACAAAATAATCAGCGATAATCAATACGGCTTTCGCAAAGAGAGATCGACAGGAGATATATTGGCCTATGTCACTCATATATGGAGTAGGGCAATTGAGAAGTACGGAGAGGCTCGAGCGATTGCGTTGGATATTTCAAAGGCATTCGACAGAGTTTGGCATGACGGACTGCTCAGCAAACTACCGTCATTCGGACTGCCAGCCTCTCTCTGCAGCTGGCTTGCCAGTTTCCTTAAGAGCCGATCTCTGCACGTTGCAGTCGATGGACACATCTCGGACACATTCACCATCAACGCGGGCGTGCCTCAGGGCGCAATACTTTCACCAACTCTGTTCCTCATCTATATTAATGACCTGCTGACCGAAACAAATAATCCTGTTTACAGTTTTGCAGATGACAGTACCCTTGTCTCCCACTTTAGATCAGATAAACCCTTACCAGCGACTGAGACTCATCACCGCAGACAGGAGCAGATTACAGCAATTAATCAAGACCTGGAGAAAGTTCAAACTTGGGGCGACCGAAATTTGGTCCAGTTCAATGCAGCAAAGACCCAAGCAGCCACGTTTACCAAGAGGGCCAATACAGCGGGCCCTGACATTATTATGGCAGGGTCGTCCATTCCTTCATCCTCGTCAATCGGACTGCTGGGTATCTCGGTCAACAGCAATATGTCCTGGCATGACCACGTTGCTAACATCGCAAAATCAGCCTCCCAGAAGCTTGGTGCGCTATTTCGCAACAAAAAACTCTATACACCGCAGCAGTTGCTCTTGCTCTACAAAGCGCAAATAAGACCGTGCTTAGAATATTGCTCACATATCTGGGGTGCCGCACCAAAGCACACCCTAAAGCTGCTGGATTCCATACAGAAGAGAGCAGTGCGTCTCGTCGGCGACCCGGAGTTGACCCGGAATCTAGATAGTCTGGAACACCGCAGACATGTAGCCGAGATATCTCTGTTTTACAGATACTTTCACGGCAGATGTTCCCAGGATTTGGCCCGCCTCATCCCGCCCCTGGCAGCTCCTGTCAGACAGTCACGACAGACGGCAAGAGCACACCAGTTCGTCGTACAACTAGAAACTCCTAGAACATCGCTTTACAAGAACTCCTTTGTCTGGCGCACTGCATCACTGTGGAACTCACTCCCAGAACATCTGTTTCCCACTAATTACAACTTACAAATATTCAAGAGCCGTGTCAATCAACATCTTCGCATACACACCGCTCGTCGAGCGCCGTAGGGTCTCCCTTTAGTGTGTGTGCCACTGCCATAAAAAAAAAATAAAAAAATTAGGTGAAGTATATTGTATCTGGTCGCAGCCAAGACGATAGTACAGATTCATGCTCGTCTTATGCGGGCGTACTTTAAAGTACTTGTAACCAACAAATTTTATAGGCGACGTATCTTTGGAAGAGGCGAGGACATGAGAACCCTGCAAGGCGAGTGGCGCGCGGCAGCAGAGGAAGTCATGAAGTTATGTAACATGGAAATAGTTGTTATGTAATTAGGATGACTGTACTGGCGAAGGTTTACGGTGTAAGGTGAAAATATTAGTGGCTGTAATAATAAAGGCGAAATAAAACGTGTTAGTAAAAAGTGTTCTTTACAGATCAGAAGTCGGGATAACCTATGTATTGTGTTATTTGTTGTGAAGAACGGTGAAAAACGCGATTTCGGCGAGTTGAATAACATTGCCCTCTTTTTTCCTTTGTGAGTGGCGATATCACAAAAACCCTTAACAATTGGCGGGCGTTTTTTGCTATCCTTGACAGTGGATTGACATCAATTGACAATTTTTGAGAAAGTCACTATAAGTGCGTTTGAAGATTATTATTGTAAGAATTGTGGCATATGTTAACTGTGTTTACTGGTGTCTAAATACGTTTTTCCAAGTGACTGCCTATGGAGGGAGGCAGAAGCGACGAGTTAGAGCTCGATTACGAGCTTGAATTGAGCGACGGTGACCACGGCGAAAGCGAATTGGCGATGGAAGACAAAACAGTATCCATGGTACATAATCTGTAGAAAGGCGGCTTGGCAGCTAGTATCCAGCAGATTGTGGCGGCCGAAATGGCAAAGGCGACAAAGCAAAAGGCGACCGTTGGTACTAGTGGTACCAAGGGCAACAGGACAGGCGAAAAATCAGGTGAGAGCGTTCCTTAGGCGGTAGTAGAGCATGCTTGTAGCGAAAGGGCGGACTCCGCTTGCAGTTTGTGCTGTATGGGCTCAAGGGCAGGCGGCGACATTATTGACCCTTTCGATCCTGACAGCCAGGACTGTAACGTAGTCAGGTGGTTGAGCAAAATTGATCAGTTGGGCGATGTTCATGACTGGTTGAACTGTAAAAAGGAATATTTTATGCAGGCGAAATTGCAAGGCGCAGCAAGGTGCTGGATTAATCGGCTCGTTAAGTATGACCTATCATGGGAAAACTGGAAGGCGGCCCTTTGGAAGGCGTTTCCTAGGATGAACGATTTTGCTCAGCTACTGAAGCGAGGGTTAAATTAAACGGCGAAACCATGCCCCATTATTGTCATGATAAAATGCATGCAAAGCAATTCCTACAAAATTTCTAATTCTAAACCTACTTTAAGTAGTGTTCCTAGAAATTCTAGTTGGAGGCAACTCTGCGGCTAAAAGCCCGTGACTCAAAAAACCCCGATTATTCCCAATCTACCCTTTGTAATTTCTTATTTAAAACATTGTAATTAAATGAAAATTAAAAATAAACATTACCCATTAAATTAAAATTAAAAATAAAATGGGAAGCTAATATTTTGTTGTTGTTCCTGCTCGACGTTCGACTTCTTGCCATCGATTTGGTAAAATATCCACAAGATGTCTTACACCATCTTGTGGAATGCTCTCCCATACTTCCCGGATGGCCTCTCTAAGCTCTTCTAAGGTTTGGGAAGGGGGGGAGGGAGTTATATCGCGTGATCTTACCTTAAGGTTTAAATATGACGAAACTTGTTCGATTATATTAAGATCTGAAGACTTTGCAGATCAGTCCATCCTATTGATGTTCTGTGCCTGTAACAACTCCGTGATCATTCGCGCTCTGTGAAGCCGAGCGTTGTAATCTACCCTAATTTCGAGCAAAAAGAACAACAATAGGTTCCAATATTTGTCCTGATAAACAGTGGCATTAATGGTTTGACAGCGTAATAAGTAACTCGGTTTTGCCGTTTAAATGACACTCCCTGACACTGTAACACCTCCGCCACCAAATGCCTCTTAAGGGGCCATATTTTCCTGTTAATACCGCTGATTTGACTCTCTGCAATCAAACTAAAGCTTGTCCCGTCACTGAATTAATAATGGATTGGTCACTCTGTATATGATTATTCTATAACAGCTTTTAAAATGCGCAACCTGAGTTCAAAACACTTTATTCTTGGTGAAGATACTGAACTTTAAAATTTGACTAAAAATCTGTTTGTGTAAGTTCGAGTGTCCAACAGATTATGAATGTATATTTGGAACGTAATGTTCTTTATTTCAATTCTATACAAATATATTTATTAGAAACAAAAGAAAAGTACATAAAAACGGCATTTTAAACGAAATAAACATAATATCCGATGCAGAAAAATATGTATTCTTTTTACATTTAAAATAAACTTTCACTATAGATGATAATAGGAAGAACTGCAAAACAGCTTATGTAAAAAATAAGCATAAGCGTAATTTAAAAATTCACGGATTTCACACCTGACGCAAGCATCCTATGTATTGAAAATGCCTGACACAATTTTTAAATTTAAAAAACTTATGATTTACATCTGTCACAATATAAAAAATTAATTGCTATTAATTTATGTTTACCGATTTTGCGGGGTTGAGATCATGTCACCCGAAGTGACACCCAATGATAATGTTACATAGAAAAGTGTATAATATTTTAAAGTCAGTTTAAATTAAAACAGCAAATAAATAAGCGATTGATTACTAAAGCCATAAGCTCGTATATAACTACGCTACTGAGTGCCTGTCGTCAAAATATGTTGATTTATAGCGGCATCCAGACTTTAACCAATAATTAGAATGTGGGTACTCCCGCCTAGTAAGGCTTACTTGCTTTAGTCAACGTGGACACGATTACGGGTGCGAAGGGTATAGTTATATGAACTGAAAGTAGTTAGAATGAGACAAATATAATCAAGTTTGCAATAGCCAATTAACGGGGAGCCTCAGCCAATAAGCGAATAATGTAAAAATATATACGGGAGTGATTTCGAATATATAATTTATTCTAATTATTCTAGGTTGTCAATCATTTACAATGGGATTGATGACATTGGAATCATTTTCTCCTTTATATGGTTTGACTCTAGAATAGAAGACATTTCATAAAACATTTTTAATACATTAAACGACATTAGACCATACCCCATACAGTAAAAATAAACAGCCATATTTTGCGGCTTGTTTTAAATAAATAACTGCTTATTGTTGATTGGCTATTTTTGATTGTTTTTTAGTTAGTTGCGTCTTATCGAGTAATTAAATAGGTAATAAAAATATTGCATTTTAATCTTTACGCTCTAAATTTCGTTAACAGATAAATATCATATTTAAACCTAGTAAACAAGAATTTTAAAACATTGATAAATATCGAAACTGTAAAATTTTACATTTTTGACAGATACTATCACCAATTTTTTTTTTCTTTTATTTTCCCTAATCTAATTCTAAACTTTCATTCAAATCGGTTCATAAATAACGAAACTGTCAAATTTGACATTTGTGACATATATAAAAATATTTGTCTTTCATTTCCCCTAATCTAATCTGAAAGTTTATTCAAATCGGTTTATAAATAACGAAATTGCCAAATTTGTCATTTTTGACAGATAGCTAGGTACTACGTCAAAAAATATTTTCCTTTTTTTTCCCTTATCTAATTTGGTTCATAAATAGCGAAACTGTCAAATTTGACACTTTTAACATATACTATGTTAAAAAATTTAAACCTAGTAAACAAGAATTTTAAAACATTGATAAATAGGAAAACTGTAAAATTTGACATTTTTGACAGACTATGTCAATAATTATTATTTTTTTATTTTCCCTAATCTAATTCTAAACTTTCATTCAAATCGGTTCATAAATAACGAAACTGTCAAATTTGACATTTGTGACATAAATACATACTTTGTCAAAAAATATTTGTCTTTCATTTCCCCTAATCTAATCTGAAAGTTTATTCAAATCGGTTAATAAATAACGAAATTGTCAAATTTGACATTTTTGACAGATAGGTACGTCAAAAAATATTTTCCTTTTATTTTCCCTAATCTAATTCGTTTCATAAATAGCGAAACTGTCAAATTTGACATTTTTAACACATACTTTGATAATTTTTTTTTTAATTTTGCCTAGTTACAAGTTAAATAATTTCATAAAATAATTTTTTTTTATTTTTCCTAGTCCAATTATTAAATAATGTCATTCAAATCAGTTCATAAATAACGAAACAGTCAAATTTAACATTTTTGACAGGTACTACATATTATGTCAAAACTTATTTTTCTTTTATTTTCCCTAATCTAATTATAAAAAAATAATTTCCTTTTATTTTCCCTATAATCTAATTCGGTTTATAAATAGCGAAACTGTAAAATTTGACCTTTTAAACAGATACTATGTTAAAAAAATATTTTTTTAAATTTTTGCTAGTACAATCAAAGTTTACAGAATTAAAAATAATTCTGTAAACTTTGGTACAATTAAATAATTTCATAAAATTATTTTTTTTAATTTTTCCTAGTTCAATTATATAATTTCATTTAAATCGGTTCATAAATAACGAAACAGTCAAATTTAACATTTTTGACAGGTACTACATATGTCAAAACTTATGTTTCTTTTATTTTCCCTAATCTAATTACAAAATTTCATTTAATTCAGTTCATAAATAGCGAAACTATCAAATTGGACATTTTTGACAGATACTCTGTTAAAATATTTTTCTAAAATCGACATATTTTGAGAATCACCCTGTATCTTTTTGAAAGTTTATTCAAATCGGTTAATAAATAACGAAACTGTAAAATTTTACATTTTTGACAGATAGGTACTAAGTACGTCATAGAATATTTTCCTTTTATCTTCCCTAATCTAATTCGGTTCATAAATAGCGAAACTGTCAAATTTGACATTTTTAACTTTTATTTTTCCTACCCACTTATAAAATATCACTCAAATAGGTTCCTAAATAGCGAAACTGTCAAATTTCACATTTTTAACATTTAATTTTCCTAGTCCACTTATAAAATTTCACTCAAATCGGTTCCTAAATAGCGAAACTGTCAAATTCCACATTTTTTACAGATACTATGTCATAAAATCGACGATTATTCATATTGCCTGACCAAATTAATTTAATATTTATTGAATAAGAAATTTTCATATTTTCAATGCTCAAATATTATATATTATCCATTTTGGTCACAATTTATCTTTTTATCTAACTGATATAGTTTTCATGATTTTTCTTAACATGATGTATTTATGGGTTAAAAAGGTAAACTGTACCGTTTACAGAAGAAACATTCGATGTTTTCTGAGTTAAAATAAACATTTCTCATATTATCTGTCTTGATCGTGGTTAACTTTAATATTGACAGGATATCACTGTGATGTTGAATTTTGATTGGTTATAACCCAGTTTAATAATGAAACATATGTATCATAATGAGCTTCATTATGGAACTGGTAATAAATATCCATACATCAATTAAAGTAGAGGAGTAGAAAAATAATACTTATACTTAATATGTGATGTGTTTGCGCTTCATTAGGGCATTGAAACCCGAATGGGCATTTTGCAAAGTATAAAATAATAAAATATATAAATAATAATTAATAAAAAAATAATTTTCAAAATTATTAATATTCAGGGTCGTAGCTAGGCGTTCTCCATGGGGGAGCTTAGGTTAGGTAGGAAGTATATATGTAGCGAATTAAATTAAAAAGTTCCGTAGGGCCGCCCGCCGCGCGCCGTAGGCAAACATTTTTTAAGCCATGGGGGGGGGGGGGGGGGGGAAACCCCTAACCCCCCCCTTATCTACGGCCCTGTTAATATTATAGCGTATGAAGTATAATATGTACTTTCGACTGATTGAAAAACATAAATATCGCTTAAAAATTGCCATAAAATTCCGACAAAAGGTTGTTGCTTGAAAACAGCATGAGTTTAGTTTTGTTCTTGTTCTGTAGGAGAAGGGCTATTTTTTGAGACAACGAAAAAAATAACCGAATGCTGTGTTCTTTAAGCAACAGCTGAATTTTCAAAATTTTCTGGTTAACTTTTATGCTCGAATGGTAATCGGTAAAGGATTTACCGAATAAATGAGCATAATTTCTGGTCAATATTTGTGTTGCTTGTACTGGGTCCTGGATAGAAAAGTTCCTTTTTATAAGACCGAGCGTAACATAGCACTTTTACCCCCTAGAGTCCTAGAGCGTAAAAATAACTAGAAAGCCCGCCTACCAAAAATGTGTAAAAAAACTGTAAATACTGGGCCTACAGATTCGCCAAAGAAAGAAACACATTAGCTCCTAATAAAACAATAATTTATTCTGAATCGAATTCAATTCATTTTTATTTAAATCAAAGTTTCAACTATTGAATAAATTTTATAGAACATAAATACATCAAATCTAATTATTTTTCATTATGCTGAAATTGCAATAATTGTTATAACTGGAATTATTTATAATTGGCAAATTTCTCTCTAATAATTCCTTTGATGACATCAATCTGATTGGATAGTAACATTCGACTTACAAAAGGCGCTTGTGGTGCTGGAACTATATTTTTTCTGGCTATCTGTTTTTAACTTTGAACTGAATCCTCAAAAGGTCCCCTCCAGCGTCGGTTAATAAAATTACCGAGAAACATCGTAAACAATGTCCCGTCTTGGGTTGGACAACTTTAATAATAATTTGCTACTACTACCCTAGCCAGCATCCCAATGGGTTTTTTTCTTCGGGTTGAGTTGAACATTTACCCTTTTTTCTATGACAAGAAAAAGCGTCGGTTTTTGGCAGTTTTGGTCGCAAAGCCATATATTTTTTTGTTATTTTCAAGAAAGTGAGATCTTCTTTGTCATCGTTTACTGTAGAAAAAGTTCTTGAAGTCTTCGTCTGCGTCTGTGACAATTTTATCAAAATACATCATTCCAAATCGGTAATATCACTGACCATTAAATTTATTAATTCATCCATTTGCAGGAACGTCAACCTGGCGAGAGCAGTTTGATTACGGGGAGTGACGCCCCCGCCATTCCGAGTTGCCACGGGATGTGGATCAACATATCTCATCGTCCTCCTCCAGGTTGGAGAACACCAAAGTACAAAGTCTGGAGCTGATCAATGGCAGTTTGTTACAAGAGGGGCTGCATGGTATTAGCAGGCAGGAACGTCAAAGTGATGAGAGCAGTTTAATTACGGGGAGTGGCGCCCCCGCCATTCCAAGTTGCCACGGGATGTGGCCCAACAAATCTCACCGTCTTTCCCCAGGCCGGAGAACACTGAAGTACAAAGTCTGGAGCTGATCACAACAAACCCCATTCTTACCCCTCCCAGACTAGGAACCACCAAAGGAATGAGTCTAAGGCCGATGCTTCCATTGGAAGCGGCCCTAGGTGGTAGATGCATACGCCTACTCGCATCCTCCGGTGAAAGACCGCCCCACCCGAACTGGCAGGCGCTAAGTGTTTTTCCGAATTAAGTTGCGCTTCCGCGCTGGTGGTTCCGGGTTCCACAGTAGAAATATATGGACATGATGGTGCTTCCAGGATCAAAATATTCCGGAAGTAAACTCCCCGGCCATTTGGATTTCCGGGCGCTGCTGGGTGGCCCTGGGAGGCCTTCATTCCGCATTTCACAGAAAGCAAAGATACCGGACCAATTTAGAATAGATTTTTGCAACATAAGAGGCCTAAATACAAACAGAAATTCGGTACACCAACATCTACAAGCAAATAGACCACATATACTAGCCCTTACAGAAACACAAGTATGTTATACAACAACAGCAGCAAACTACCCCTATCCTGGTTACGACTTACACACCCGATTTAGACATAAGTTCGGAATATGCCTTTTTGTCCGAAGCGACCTTTTATGTCACCGCGAGGAAACACTCGAACCGAACAACCTTGACGTCATGTGGCTCACGTTCACCACCAAGGGAGTAACCAAGTTTATAATGCTGTCTCTATCGCCCTCCGAGCGATAGAGCCTACCAAAGCTTTTTACAACATTACCTACCACTTTTGACTCAATACAGGTCGATCACCCCAATTCAGAAATAATCGTTCTGGGAGACTTCAATGCTCACAACACCAACTAGCTCAAACATCACAACAAGACCGACAACGAAGGTAGAGAAGCTGAAGCATTTGCCATCAGCTGCGGGCTTACTCAACTTGTAGACGAACCAACTCGAATTCCAGAGAGGGGCAAAATCGCCTCCCTTCCGGATCTTTTTCTAACCACCAATCCTGACCAGTATACAATTACAGTTGGTCCGCCATTAGGTACTTCCGACCACAATCTTATTACAACGGATTGTGAATTGCCACTTTTACAGAAGAATTCACCATTGCCTCGCAAAATCTGGCATTACAATTCTGCAAACTGGGACGATCTAAGGGAGTTCTACCTAGATTTTCCTTGTTTAGGCGTCTGCTTTGGCACTAACGACCCGTCAGTCTGCTGTGATGAGATTGCGCAAGTAATCTCCTCAGGAATGGAAGCATACATCCCAAATTCCATCAAGTTACACTCAAAAGAAAAGCCCTGGTTCGAAAGAGCTGTAAGTAGCAAACAGCAAGCCTACAAGTATTGGCAGCAAAATCAGATCGCTGAAAATCGCAATTATTTTGTCGAAGCGAGAAAGAAAACCACGCCCTCAAACTATCGCCCAATTACCTTGCTTCCAATAATCTCTAAAGTCATGGAACGTGTAGTCAATCAGCAACTACTCCCGTATCTCGAGAACAACATAATAATCAGCGATAATCAATACGGCTTTTGCAAAGATAGATCGACAGGATATATATTGGCCTATGTCACTCATATATGGAGTAGGGCAATTGAGGACTACGGAGAGTCTCGAGCGATTGCGTTGGATATTTCAAAGGTATTCGACAGACTCTAGCATGACGGACTGCTCAACAACAGTTTCCTTAAGAACCGATCTCTGCACGTTGCAGTTGATGGCAACATCTCAGACACATTTACCATTAAGGCGGGCGTGCCTCAGGGCGCAATACTGTCACAAACTCTGTTCCTCATCTATATCAATGACCTGCTGACCGAAACGAATAATCCTGTTTACAGTTTTGCAGATGACAGTACCCTTGTCTCCCAATTTAGATCAGAAAAACCTTTACCAGCGACTGAGACTTATCACTGCAGACAGGAGCAGATTACAGCAATTAATAAAGACCTGGAGAAATTTCAAACTTTGGGCGACAGAAACTTGGTCCAGTTCAATTCAGCAAAAGCCCAAGCAGCCACGTTTACCAAGAGTAAATACGGCGCGCCCTGACATCATTATGGAAGGATCGACCATTCCTTCATCCTCGTCAACCGGACTGCTGAGTGTCCCGGTCAATAGCAATATGTCCTGGCATGACCACGTTGCTAACATCGCAAAATCAGCCTTCCAGAAGCTTGGTGCGCTATTTCGCAACAAAAACTCTATACACCGCAGCAGTTGTTCTTGCTCTACCGTGCTTAGAATGTTGCTCACATATCTGGTATGCCGCACCAAAGCACACCCTAAAGCTGCTGGATTCCATTCAGAAGGGAGTTGCGCGTCTCGTCGGCGACCCGGAGTTGATCCGGAATCTAAATAGTCTGGAACACCGCAGACATGTAGCCGAGATGTCCCTGTTTTACAGATACTTTCACAGCAGATGTTCCCAGGATTTGGCCCGCCCCATCCCGCCCCTGGCAACGCCTGTCAGACAATCACGATAGACGGCAAGAGCACATCAGTTCGTCGTACAACTGGAAACACCTAGAACATCGCTTTACAAGAAATCCTTTGTCTGGCGCATTGCATCACTGTGGAGCTCACTCCCAGGACATCTGTTTCCCCCTAATTACAACCGACAAATATTCAATAACCGTGCCAATCAACATCTTCGCACACACACCGCTCGTCGAGTGCCATAGGATCTCCATCTAGTGTGTGTGCCACTACCATAAAAAAAATCCTGTAAGCCCCTGCAATTCCGAAAGATAGAACAACATTATGCAATAAATAAGTTTTATCTGGAGCAGTTGCAAAAAATGTCTCAATTTCCTCCATCGTAAAGCTATTGGAATTTTTAGTGATAAATCCTTCTGAAGATCGTTTTAAAAATATAATTATTTTTACCAACTTGCTTATGTCTACGTTTTTGTGCACAATTATTTTAGACTTTAACTTGGAGTAGATTGACCACAGCGTTGATGGCTTCATACTTTGGTTTTTCTCGTTATAGTAGTAACAAGCAAGGTAATTTCACTTACGCACTTCACCTGCCTTAAATCACACCATTTGGCAAAGTGTCTTTCATATATTTTTCCCGATTTTTCTGGCAACAAATTTCACATGCTGTTTCCTCTGTTTCATCCAGTAGGATTTGCGTTCTTTTTCTTGCCCTAACATCACTTTTCTCACGCCTTTATTAATGCCACATGTAATTATTAGTTTGGCAGCGTGAAAATTGCTTGGCTGCTACTCGTTTTGTTCAATTATTATGACTTGCGTTTGACACTGACGCTAGCAAAGTCGACAAAAATTATAATTAAAAATTTGGAAAAAAATCTTGCAAAATGTTAAATTTTATGACAGTTTAATCATTACGGTCGTTCAAAAAAAAAACAGAGCGAGTCTGCTAGTACTCGAGACACTGATGTGTAAACATATCCTATATCGACATCATCGAAATCTAATGCCACCTTAGGCCTGGTGACGCCTGAATATGGGCAACCACTTATTTGGAATTGGTTGCTTATATTTTGGCCTGCAGAATACATTCCCGTCACAGATACCGCCTGAAGTGAGTTGTTTAATGTTTACATTTGTAACGTTTGCATTAGAATGTCTAATATTACCAGACTCTATAGATATTCTAATCTTACACTTCACGCATAGCCTTCCGCTCGCTTCGCTCGCTACAGAGGCGCAACAAAAGGTAACCAAAACTAACCCAAGGCATGCACAAAATCGAGAAAAAAAACTTTTTACAAGTATAACTTCAAGAAAATAAAAAAAAACACTATAGGGAATCGAACCCGGGCCGCCGAACCAGAGGTCTAGAATCTTAACTGCTGAACCACCAGAGCACTTGCTAGCAATTCATTGCATCGTAAAGACATAGGTAAAATAGGAACGCAATCTAAGGAAAACACCCGATGCCTTCCAACATGTCGGTAATGTATTTTGCAAGCTGTCTTTATCCGCTAGTCGTTTTACAAGGAAGTGCTGAAGTAGACTGCGCATGGTTATGATGTCACATCCGGGTTTCACACTTCCGTCCATTTTTCCGAGATTTACCCTCATAGCGCCACGTAAGATGTTTACACATCAAAAATATTTTTATACATCTGGCGAAAATTAGTTTGACGCCTTTAGCTGATTGTTGCCCTCATACAGCTCGACCAACAACTTTCAGCCACAAGAGTAAAAGTTGCACTTTACGCCCTTGGTTCAAAAGTATGTATTGTGTCTTCGGTTTCCGTACCAATAATTATTCTATTTTTTTTGCTACTCATGATTATCTGCGTCCATTTGGAGGTAGCTGGAAATAGATCTTGAGCTGGAATTACTTATTATTTTTATTAATTCCTGTTCGGAAATGTCATTTTTGGATAATTTGGAAACCGCCATATCTCTAAGAGAGTAGTTCGTGATTTTTTTTCATTTCCTCTACCCAGTCCCACTTTTTTTGCTTTACCTTTGGTTGATTTTCTTAACTCATTAATATCAACAGGCATATTCTTAAACCATTTTCCAAAACGGATTCGTCGTTAGGAATACACGAGTATTAATGTTACGGGGTATACGTTCAGATTTAAGCTTATTAAACGGTCTTATAGGGAACATGGAAGGGTAAGTTCGATTAACTACTAGCCATTTTGATAGAGCAGTCGTTTTTGCTCCACCATGAGTTGTAGTTGAGAATTATTTTTGATTATTTCTTCTATGAAAATTTGCAGTGTAGCAGTAGCAGTCTCTTCTCCCCTCCAAACAATTTCATAAGAGATGAAAAAGAAAGTTTTTTTGAAATCTTTTTGGTCTCTCTTCAGTTTTCGATGATGTTTTTAAGTTCATTGCATGTTATTGAAGTCGCACTTGCTTTCCGTTTATTTTCCTCGCTCTGTAATTCACGTGTTTTTAAATCTCTTGCTACCCTAAATTCTATCTGCTTAAATGGATCTATATTTATGCTGGTAATTTTAAAAATAATTTTCCATTGTCTTTTTTGCTGTTCTATTCCGAATAGTCTTTACAGTGGCTTCCTTGTAATTTTCCATTTTCTAAATCCCCATGATGTCAGCTCAATCATGTAAAACTTTAGCTATTTAACTCACTGGCGTTTCTCGATCTAACATGTATTTCCTGGTGGAACAAAACAACATAAATTTGGCCCATACAAACTTTGGCGATTTTTGGGTATTCTTTGCTTTTAATGTTTTCGTTAATTGTTTCTATCACCAAAACGATTCATTTTCCCGAGAAAATGATATTAAAAATGGCTTTTTGTCAAAAATTACTGTCAATTAGTGGTCAACTTGTTCATTTTTAGTTATCAATTCGCTGATTACACCTCACTTAAAAATTTGTATATAAGGTAAATTCTTTCTGAAATTATGTTTTACGCAAGACATTTCATGAAGTTCCTTTCCCTTGTAGCGATTTTATTAAAATCATAGATAAATATTAAGGGGGAATAGAATGGACTCTCCTGTACTTATACTTGTACCAACAAAATTCAGCGTCGTTCACGCCATCTGTTGCCTTGTGACCAAGTAGCCAAAGATATCTGTAATATACGGCTTCCATCATGTTATGAACATGATCTCTTTACTACTAGATGTCGCCCTCCTAGGAGGGGGGAGCAACGAAAAACGCGGGCTACAAGAAAAGTTTCAATACAAAAGTTAAAAAGTTTTTACCGTATTATCTCTCAGATGCATAAAAAGAGAAATGCGCACCGCACAACCCTATTAGGAATGGCCTTAATTATGCCTAATTCAGACTTCAGTACAGGAAGTTGCCTACCTTTTATGTATTCTTTAGCTTTGAGAAATAGTTCACCCTAATTATTGTCCTTAGAGCTAGAGCCACTTTTTAAAAAAGTGTCTTAGAGACACATGGCTGTTTACCCATTTTTTAAACTAAATATCCTGCTATGTAGTTTAGCGCATGGGCTTCAATCGACTTTAAGGAAGACGGTACATTTCCTGGAACATGATTTAATACTTCCTCTATTCATTCGCCATCCTCTGGGAGCTCCTGTAAAACAATATCTCATTTAAATAGCTTCATTTTCAGCTATTCTTTTTTCAATTTATTTTTCTAACTAATAAATTAATATTGTTGTACCTAATTAATTACAAACCTGTGTTACTAATGTTTGTACAGTTCCAAAACTCCTTATGAGGAGATCCACTTGTAAAGGCAACTCTTAATACTTTGCCTGGATTGCTACTAAAAGCACTACCGTTAAGGCTGTCGAAGAGCTGGTCAAGAAACTCCAGAAAAGCTGCTAATTTTGACAATTTAAATTCCTTGTTCTCCACAATTACAGATGCTCCTAAAACATAATTACGTGAAATGTAAAATACCTGACTATAATATTGTGATTTAGCAGAGAAAATTATAAATAATGTAACAAATTAACTATCATACCTGAAAACGCAAATACGTTGATGGCAGCAGCAATGGAATGCCTATAAACCGGGGTACATTTGGAGACCTTCACCTAACTGAATAATTCTTTGGTAAAGATGACTGGCTTTTAGCGTAAAATCTTAAACTTGAGAGGCATTAATCTCCAAATGCAATCTAGAAATATTTTGTGTTGGGTGAAAGAAACCGATCACCGAAAAGATGGCGGACATAGAGAGCAGATCCTGCCTGCACCCTGCTCCCCTCGCACGGATTTTAGCGCATGGCAGATTGGAGTTTCCACTTATACTTGCGCCATCTAGGGGCTTGTGATCAAGCAGAATGCTGGAACACTCTTGCCATTTAAAGAGCGCAGCCCATTAAAAATACAGTTATTGAGGGCCTCATTTAATCTGTGGATGGATCACAACGAGTCAATCCGTAGCCGAACGACAGCGGTCGGCTACGGTCAATCCCGTCGTTTAGGTCAAATATGCTTTTAATAATATGACCAACGGACTATACCAGGCATCGTGTAATATATAGGCGTTATAAAAAATAAAAATTTAAAACCATAACGAATGTAGAATTAGAAGTAAAATTCCAATAAAAAAGGCACTTAAAATGAAACTAAGCATGTCATATAAAGAACAAAGTGCATTGCATTCATCAAAAAGAGATAATGATAGTAAAATTCTTCCAGGCGTAAAAAGTCTATATGCTCGAATTAAAACAATTAGCAATAATCACAATTTTAACGTAGAAAATAATTTCTAAAAACACGTTTTGTAGAATTTTAATAACTAAATGTTAGACGAGATCAAAATGTATCTATTACGAATCTCCGCATACCTTATATAACTGGTTTATGAGATAAAGTAAAAATAATTGGTAACAAATTTAACATTCGGACTATTTTTAAAACAAAAAACGTTCTTATATTTAAAAAAAAAAGAAAGAAAACAAAACTGGACAATGAAAATGACAATATAAAAAATGCAATCTATAAGATCCTATGTTATTGTAATTAATTGTATATAGCTGAAACCCGTAGGTAATTAATCAAACCTATTAAAGAACACTAAACTTATATTAAAAATACACATATTCCTAACGTTATAATTGCATTTAATAGTCATTTTTATTTTTAGATTTCTCGTCTTTGACAACGGGGGCAGACTTTCAAGGTTTTTAGGGTGTCAGCTTCTTTAGGGCCACTCAGCTAGCACTCCTGCAATTTACACCCTGGGGCCAGGCGAAGCGGCCTTATATAGAAATTCTCGTTAAAACTAATGTGGAGAATAGGTTACAATTTATATCACAAAACTAGTAAGGTTAGGCTCCCAATCTTAGATTAAATTGCCGAAAAGCTAGGATTAGATATAATCTTGATTAACCGTAAAAAAGGGTCGGTGCATTAGATAATACTGAGATAATCTAGATTATTAAGCTTTTAATCCCGATTAAAACACGGCGATGCATATAGCGGATAGAGTTACACGTATTTACAACTCGCAACAATGCCCTTTATCATAGACTGATATTTATACTGAATAGAGTAATTTGAGGTTTCATTTTCATCGATCATTCTAACTCTGAATTAACTTGCAGTGACAGAAATGTATCATCTTTATTAGGCTTCAGCAGTTCGCCCTTCCGGCACATGAAAACCGGATCTGCCTTCCCCATCACCACATTTTCACCCTACCTAGTTTAAATAATCCTATTTATTCGATGTTTTTATATGTAATAAAAAATTACCGGTTAACTTATTTTTCGAAAGGCATTTAAGAATATATTATACAAGATGACGGATGGTTATAAAGGGCCCTAAATTGCATTGTGTCCAATATCTACTTGAGTGTGAAGTATAGCCTTGTGAAATGTTTACTAAAATCTTTACTAAAAAGATTCGAATGCATGTTCTATTGACATTAAAAAATCCTTCGATGAAATTCGTTGTTATGGTAAACTCATTCGGTCGGTTCAGACTGAAAATTTCGTATAAAGAAAGGAATACAGTATATGAAATTTTGACGGTTGCCAGATGACCGTTGGTCAGGGTCTCTCAAGTTTTTTGAGGCCCCCAAAGAGTTAAGGGCCTAGAAACCGGTGCCAGGATGTACCTTAGTGACGCAATCGAAAGTACTAACGTAAGGATCAATTGCATATGTAAAAGTGTAGAGGTTCCTACGTTTTATATATTTAATCTACCAAGAAGTAGCGAAAATATGATTACCTATATTTTTGCATTTTCCATTTTAATAGTTGAAGAGAGGGTGGTCGCGACGGACTAGTTAAGAAAAAAATCAAAGACGTAGGTTTCTTGGGGATGCAGTCTGATTTTATTATACGTCTAAATTAAAGGGAAACCCTTTGTTGTTCTAGCAAGCTTTCGAGATTTATTTAGCTCTTCGTCAAGACAATCTACAATTTATAAATTATTCTGTTAGTCTACCTAATAATCTAATGTATACGTAGAAACTCGCCAATGCGGGTTGAATATAAAGCATAATCATGAGGGAAAAGGGAAAAACACACCCCAGCTATATTGTCAACCACATTTCGTGAAAATTAAGCAATAATAAAGTGGTGCCCCTCCTAGGGCGAAAGGAAAAAAATCATATTTTTTTCTATGTCTAATAGTGCGGGAACGTTTTCTTTTGATGTGAATTATTTACCCTACAAATTTGGAAAATTGACGAGAATTATTACTGGTGCCTTCCAGAAGTTTGGTTTTCATGCTTTTTTGAACATATATAAATAATTTTTAATACCGCGCCAGAGATTATAGTTGGCAGTGGTTGTACTAATTCGTAACTTAATAGTTACGCTTAGAGAGATTTGCTAAACATTAATTGTTGTTCTGTGCATTCTATACTGAAACATAAGAAGTCTGTCTCCAAAACATATACTCTAACACATTTGCATTATAGATTATTTGGCTGCTTTAAATGGACTGCAAAAACTATGAGTTTGGAACATAAACTCTCGCAGGACCTAAACTTTTGAGGCAGAGATGAGAATTACCAGTCCTGGCCATGAATCTGGTGTCGCGCAATTCTGATTGTAAGTACTACCTAGGAGGTTAGGAGCGAATGTATGCGGTTTCCTTTTATAGGAAATAAAATTGAGATTTTCGATGGATAGCATGTCATTTATCAATAATCATATTTTCGAACACGGTAAAATATTTTCGTAATATAGAATACACAACAGGAATAAGAGCCCCAGTACAAAATTTGATTATCCTAAATTTAAAATAACTACGTACCTACTGATGTGGTCGTGTCACAAGAGTTGCCTCACACTGACATGTGATATGATATTATGTTCTAATTCACAAATGTTGACAGTCAAAGCTGGAAAATCGATCATTTTAGTCATTGCTTATTTAGAAGAAAGGGTGACTGCTTGAAAATGTAACTATAGATAAATTAATTTACAGGCAATATGGTGAATTTTTAATAATTGGGTAGTGCATATAATTTTATTAAGATCCTATAAATCAACAAAAAAACATTACCATTTAAATAACAGAAAACACTTACTCAGATCAATTATTGTAAGATTTAAGTAGAAGTTCATAAAAGTTTTTTGAAGCGCTGCTGGTGATTAACATCACGCTGATACAGGGAGGGGCGATGAGACCTATCGCCCTTTCCAAGAACTGTGCATGAAAATAAATGTTTGGATTTAGGGCAATTAAAGTGATCGAATAACCAGATGACAATTAAGTTTTAATTTTCCTACAGTTTAAATGAAATTTATTATTTAGGGTGATTAGTCTAAAAACGTATATATTCCACTTTTTACGAAAATTGGGATGACTTAATTCCTGGGTAAAAATTTACGTTTCAATGTATAGGGTTTAATGTTAAATTTTACCTTTAAATATTAAATGAGAAGTAGGTAGTGTCAAAGCTCACAATCTCCAGTACAAAGTGAGTTACAAAAAATTCTATAACAAACAGAATACGTGCAGGTGCTGTGTTGGTAGGCGGTGAACGATCTTGTGCAGTAGCAAAGGCTTAAACCAAAGAAAATATTAGTTTCAGTAGAGCAATTATTCAATGGTAAATTTAGAACCCCTAAATGGACGCCCGCTCTAGGAAGCCGGCGTCCATCGGACTATGAGATCGCCACTGTTGCCGATCCGCCAGAGAGCTACTGTTCAAAAGTGCAACCGAAGAAAATGATATCTGAATATATTTTTTGGCAATATTACTATACTTAATACTATTAATATACTTTACCGTAATCGCCGCCCCACGCTAGCATTGGTTGCGTTCACCAGCAGACAGCGGTCCCAGCAGCTTTCTCAAATTCGACAACAGGCCATATAGCTGTCTTTGTCATATGCATAGTATTTACGGTGAAGTTTTGATAAGCGCTATAGCATTTAAGAAAGCTGCTGGCACCGCTTACTGCTGGTGAACGCAACCATTGTATTGACAATCATTAATCTCTTGTTTGAGTGAATAGGCTCATTTTCAATTTTTCAAAAATAATTTTAGTCAAAAGACCTTGCCATATTAAGTTGATAAACCAAAAATTAGATTTTTCTGAGAAGTTGCCCCTGGAACATTGTAAAAGCATGGCGTCATAAGATATGAAGGTCGCGTTGGGGTATATATTTATCTATGACAGTGACAGGAACGTCAGCATTCTCGCGGCGCACAGTGGATCGAAGCATACGATTCTTGGGACATTTACATTAATGGCGGCTTTTATAAAAACGCTTTGAATAAAAATTACGAAATTTACTACAGAGGGGTTTTTTGTGATGCCCGATTCATTGGCCATATCTACAATATTGCCGTTTTTCTGATATTACGGATAATTTTTTTTATTACAAACCTATATTTTTGAATCAGCGTTACAACGTTAGTAAAACTATATAATATTACTGTTATGCATAGGTACGTGGTTTTTTAAATATGACAACACTGCTTTTGTGTTAATTTTGGATATTTTTCTAATATATATAAAAAAAGCCAAGTAAATAATAAAGTAAAAGTTATTTATTTGTTTAGATTCTCTATGACTACTAGGAGAATCGACATCTTTTGGATTGGTTATTTTAAAAAGTTACATCAAAGACATAGCATCCGCAGATAGTTCAATTGTTTTTTTATTTATCTGGGGCCGCAATTTAGATATAAGCGGGTCCGATGATATCAACAAATTATGGGAAATGTCTTCATTTGTGTATCTTTTACATATTCTAGATCTTCCGTCCCTATAATTTCTAAAATGCTTTTTTTCTGGCTTCTGCAGCTTCTTCAGATAACTGCCCTATTGGCAGTAAAGCGTATTTAATGATTTCCTTTTCCTGAAAAAAAATATGGAAGGAGGCTGACATATAATACCAGCTGTAATGAGTAACATATAATTTGGCTGTTTCCTTAGCGAGATCTGTAAACCTATCTGCATTAATCCTTTGGCCTAATGGTATCACCTGCAAAAGTGTGGGAAACATTTTGATTAAAGTCAAATCCACACCAGTTATTTCTGCCGATTTTTCCGTATTCTGAAAGAAAGTCCTTGCCGTATTTCCATCAATTGTTGTACTACCGGTTGCCTATCCATATCAATATTTAACCCCAATTCCGTTTAAAACTTTTTTTGTATCATTTGTTTTCTAGCTTTTTCATTTCTTTATCTTCGGTTTTTCTTGTAGACCAGTTTTCAAATTCAATATTATAGGAAATGTGGATTAGACATTCCATCTTCTAATCCACGCATGCAAAGATGACATCCCAAACTGGTAGCCCCACAAATATAACAATTCATACATGATTTGGCACCAGCTAACGTTGTACAGATTTTACCATCGATCATCGTTACCAGAACAAAATGTTTTATAGAAATTTCATTAAAACTTGTGCATTCCAAATTACCAGTATTGTTATGCAACGACTGCCAGGCATCTTGAATCACTGCCTTTGACTCCTTTATGAATTTGAACTTTATCGGTCAGCAATCAAATGTAGACGATGGCCGTGGACCGTGGATCATATATTTGATTCGTCTTCAGCAAAACGTAGTTTTAATGGAACATAAGCGGGCATAAAAGTGCTGGAATCCCCATCAGAATTATTATCTGCGAGGAATTTTTGCTTATATAGACTGACCGGATGCACCATCAAAGCAACATTTGCCAATTAAAACTAAATCATTGTGTACATTCTACTGTATGGATATTAAAAGTCTTTTAACCGTGTGATTGAGGAGATATTGTAGGTTAATGTTGGCAAATATATTTAGGATTAACATAGAGTTTTGTGGCGGAAAACATTCCTGCTTTGCTTGTTGAATTTGGTAATACCTTGAGTATAAAGAACAATTTTCTTCTTGTGCAGAGTTCCTTAATGTATTATATTATTGTTTTGAAAGATTTAAAGATGTAAATACTGCAAGAGCCTTATCTTTTGAATAAGAATGATAGTGTCCCAATATTCTCACAAAAATGCCTTACTTTCTTTGCTTGGACTGGATATTGATTTAAAAATTGTAAAATTTTCCTAATGTTATCATTAACTTTTGACATTTTTGAAAACGACGCAAAACTTAATTCATCCAAGTTTTCTTCTCTCAACTTTTCTGTTGTCCTTGTCTTCTAGTTAAACATTGAAAAGGTTTACGTGCTTTTGAACTATCCATGTCCTGGGAACTGGAAACCAAAGATCAAGATTGCGATGCCGAAGAAGAAGAAGAGATAAAAGTTGGCTATACAAAATTCCTAGATAACCATAACTGGTTATTTTTTAAAATCCTTCCATGTGTACGCTGAAATTTTTTGTAATGTTTTGACAATTTATTGCACAATTTTTGCAATGATGTCATCCTCAGTATTACTCAAATCTAATTTAAGATTTTGCACTACGATATTAAACAAACTATTAAAATCATTTAAATTAGTGTTACTTGACTTTAATTGAAGAAATAGATCTCTGTTTTTAGATTCATTTTAAAATACTAATGTAACTAATATTGGAGCAAAAAAAAACAAAAGGTATATACAGGGCTGTTCGCTCGTTTGACTTTTAAAACACTTACACTATATTATTTAAAACAAAAAGAGAAACGATAAACAACAATATCAGAACACCATAACAGCAGAAGCATCAAGAATAAACAAGAATATATAAGAAAACAAGAAAAATTATAAGTTACCCCAATAAGAACTAGAACTTACCCTAGTATACAGCAGCAAAACAATTTGAAAATATGGCAGTCAAAACACGTACACTATATTATTATAAAAATTAAGAGCAGAAACGACGAGAGACATGAACATAATACAGAAGCTGCCCTTACCGGTACAGGCGCTTATGCTAGTTTGTCGTCAACAATAGTAGAATACTCATAAACACCAAGAATAATAACAATAAACACAAGATAAAAAAACAAATCTATAAAAGATACCTATTCATCTATAAAACCGAACAATAATTGGTAATATAACCGCCGCAACAATAGCTGTCAATATTTGCGTTTCGATAAAAACATTTGCAAGGTAAGCTTTGCAATGCATGACCATTGTCGACTAAGATTTAATTTAGATTTCCTTGGCAGGGGCACCGAACATAAACAAGAGACTAGAAGGTCCACTCTCAGTCGGCACTTTTGATGTAGCGCTTACAGAGGCGAGACGCCAAACTTGAACGAAAGGAGGTAAAACGTGGCACGAGGCCCAGCATTTCACCAGATTCCGCGAAGGGGCAAGGAGGGAAATGCTGGGGGCGGAGCTTAGAGTGAACCTTCTAGTCTATTGTTAATGTTCGGTGGCAGGGGGCAAGTTGGGTTAGTAAATTTTGTTGTAGGCTTTTGTAAAACCAGCTCGCCCGATTTTAGGCATTTTTTAAAAAACTCAACTTTAATAGGTATTATGTGTACTTTTACACCCAATTATTGCTTATGTTTTATTATTATTGCAATGGAAAAACATAATTTTTCTTACAATTAACGATATTTTAAATATATTATTACATCTCCAAGAAGTAATCTTTTGGAAATACGTACTATTAAATTTAATACCATTTAGTCGTAGTTTAACATAAGTAAATGGTAGTGACTGAAAAAAAAACATTGAAATTTGAAGTTTCTGTAAAATAAAACCATGTGATATGTTTTCTTCTACTACCTTGGCATGTTTTAAACAGAAATTCTATACAGATATTTATATTTTGGAGCTTAAAGGCTGATTTTCATATATAGAACTGTGCATAAAAAGGACTGTGCTACTACCGTGTCGTGTTCACTGTAAATCAAAAAATTTTATGTTCCATATAAAACGCACTGAAACCCTTATTTACATTTACACAAAAAGGACTGTGCTACGACCGTGTTGCGGTCGTCCAGTCCTGTTGTGAAAATGTAGAAGACCCGCGGCGGCCGCAGCATGGTAGGCGCACAGTCGGTGCACACTCCTATATATGAAAATCAGCCTTCATAGGTCTATGTCATGTCCCTAACATATTGGCTCGTTCCACTGTGCGGCGCGGTGCCGGTGGGGACGCGAGTCGCGGCCTAGCAACAGGACATGATCCTATTTTATTACGTCGCATCCCGGATCGAGACGCTCTTCGAATTCTGCACTTATTTAAACTCTTATATTTCAAGAACCGCTTAACGAATTAATTTAAAATTTTGAATATGGCTTGGTTTTATGAAGTATTTTGGATAGGTAATAAAAATTTGATTTTTATTTCTTTTAAATGAGCCCATTGCTGTTTCTATTTAGAATACCCTTTAATTTTGTGGATATACCATTAAACATATTAATAAGTTGCCAGGACTGCGGGGTCAGTAAATGCAATTGTTTGCCTCGATTGTTTCGATTTCTTTACAAATATAGGTAAGTAAATTTGTAAGGAGAGGATAAGTAATTATGGTAAGTATTTACTTTATATTGTTTAATATCTATCATTTTGATCAAGAAAAAAGAAAGTAATAGCACGCAATTATTTTATTTGGTTTACTTAACTAAGTTATTACAAGTCAAGGCGGAGCTGTAAATAATACACTAAATGCCTAATGCGTAACGAATCATTTTTTATGGAGTAAAATATTTATACACACTTGTATAAGCTCTAAACTGTAGGTATTTAATTACATGTCTAATAGTAGGTACTAAATGAGATGTGCAATCAACAAAAAAAGAATGCTACCAATAATACCGCTAAATTAAATTTTACTTGTTTTTAATTTTTGTTTTCCTAATCTTCTCATTTGCCGTAGGCATTTTTATGTTCCCTATACCGTGTGTGCAACCGGTTGCAGACACAGTCTAGGAAACGTAATGCGCACCGAAGCACTCCGACCGCTATACCGTGTGTGCAACTTGTGCGCATTAATACGGCTTTGCATGACCCTCTGCTTGCTTCGCACCCTACGGGGGCTCAATCAACAGGAACTAACCAAGTGCTAACCAAAACTAACCGAAGGCTAACCCAAACTAACCCAAAATTAAGAAAAAAAGTTCCCAGTAGGCGCAATAGTGGGTAACTGATGCTCAAAATAAATACCTGAGAGTAGATAATCGCTATGGGGGCGCAACCAACAAAAACTAACCAAAACTAACTCAAGGCATACCCAAAATGAAGAAAAAAAACTTTTTACAAACACAATATTAAAAAAATTAAAAAAAAAACGACGGGAATCGAACCCGGGCCGCCGAACTAGAGGTCTAGCATCTTAACTACCAAACCACCAGAGCATTTGAAATGAATTTGCTGGACCCTGAAGACATGCCAGTTGGCGTTGCACACACGGTATAGGGATCGGAGTGCTTCGGTGCGCATTACGTTTCCTAGACTGTGTCTGCAACCGGTTGCACACACGGTATAGGAAACCTAAAAATGCTTCCCGTAGCACTGCGGCTATTGTAGGCCTATTGCTCATACGTTTTCCGGTTATTGTTCAGAGCTAACACTTGGTTAACTACTCTACACATTCTATATCACAAGAAAAATTGATGAATACTATGTAGCTATTCTTTGACTGTACGTAAAGCTTAAATATTAAAATGTAATTTTCATGATGAAACTTCAATATCAACATTTTTAACCGAATTTAACCGACCCTAACGAATTGTTAGGGTCTTAATTTGGGCCGTTTAAAAATATAAGTTTCGTATTTATTTTTAATATTTCTGATGACTCAAATTAACGGAATCGTATGTATTGTTACTATTTGAGTATCATCTTAAAAACTATATAATCTAATAACCATTGACATTACTGCTGCTGCTTCTCGCCTGAAAAATGTCAAAATTTTTCGATCCTGATTTTTTGCAATTTGATTTCTTAGATTAGTCTTAATATCAAATAGTATAATGTAATTTTTTTGATTATTGCAAAAATAAATATTATTATTATTATTAATATTATTTTCCCATCTTCAAATAGTTTTAAATGGGATATCAAGCAAATAAATCTACCCTACTTACTATAAAAAGTATGCTAAAAGTAAAATTTTACTACAAAATCGGTCGTAATATCGATGAGAAATTGCCTCTAATTACCAAAAAATTTCCACATTTTGACTAATTTTTCCTCTAATTACCAAAAAATTTCCACATTTTGACTAATTTTTCCAGACCTATTCCTTCAAATTTCTGATAATGCATCAAAAGCAAAACTATCTGTTCGTAAACTTGCCATAAAATTGGAAATATTTTGCGATTTTCTGCATGTTTCAATCTAACCTGGATTTTCTCGTTTGTCCCAATCTCGTATAGAAAATGGTTATTATAGAGCTTCTTTATAGCAGATATCACGAGATTTACGAACTTGAGATTGATTTCTTAAAAATGGTTATGCGTTAGCTAGTACATACGCTCAAAATAGATTTTTCAAACTGAAAATAAAAAACTCACCTGTTCAGCATTCTTGGTCAGATCGATGCGATGTTTTGATACGTTCTGCTCATAGCCTTCCCTCTTTAACTTAGGAAAGTTTCTCCAGATTATTTGGTTTTCCATTAAAAAAATATTAGGTGGTGCGTCAAAACTCGAAATGGCGAAAAGTTTAGTTTAGTTTAGTTTAGTATCTCTTGTTACTACAATATTATTTATAGATAGAGACAAGTCAAAATATGCTACAATGCTAAAATATCAATTTTCAATTCAAAAACATTGTAAACAACGATAAAAAGCCAATACATCCTTACACAAAAACAACTACAAACTAAGTGCAATGACCTGACCAATCTTTTAAACAAAATGTATACTCCTGCAAACTATATAGTGGTTTCTTAAGTAAAATGTCTTTAATTTTCTTTTTAAAGATAGGTAAGCTTTCCATATTTTTTAAAACATTTGATAGTCGGTTATAATAGTAGCTTCCAGCATATCGGGGTCTATCTTTATGTTGCATATAATTAAAAAGATTTATGTGAATCTCATCCTTATTTCTAGTCAAATATGAGTGTTTATTAAATCGTTTCTCAAATGAGCTTTTATTTACATGAATAAGAAGTTTATATAAGTAAATACTTGGAAGAGGTAAGATTTGTTTGGCTTTAAAATCTTCACGGCATGATCCCCTAAATGGCAAATTAAAAATTAATCTGATAAAAATCTTTTCTGAAATACAAATATGCGGCTTGCTTCAGCCGCCTGTCCCCACACCGCAATATTGTAACTTAATTGTGATTACAGAAGTGCATAATAAAAATCCTCTAAATGTCGCTGATTAAAACCTTGTTTAAGGATTGTGAATATAAAAAAATATTTTTGTAATTTTTCGCAGAGTTCATCTATTTGGATATCAAATTATAATTTAGACTTCAATATAATTCCTAAAAAATTAGTTTATTTTGCCATTGAAATTATACTATTGTCAAACTGAATAATTAAATTATTTGTTAATTTATGTTTTAAAGTAAATTCCACACAAACTACCTTATTTAAATTTACTATTAGCAGCGAATATTAACTACGACAAGAAGGCCCACTCAATGGCAAGAGAACGCTACAAAGGAATCGTGGTTTATTTTCTTCGCTGCCTGGTAACGATCGGCGAACTTCGCCGCACACAGGTTGAATTTAAATAAAAGCTGGCCATAAACGATATTTTCGTTTGCGGTACATTTAATCAAATTTATGAAGAAATTATTTATAGCACTCTAATACTCTATTTGGCTTTGGAAAAACACAATTGTTTACAGCGCCCTGTCAAACTTACGTTATGTTTTTTTTTATTATTATCACCAAATACATATTTTGATAAGTTTGTATTCAACTGGCCGTTTCAAAAATCTGTTAACGTTTTTAATTAGTTATTATTTATAACAATACTCAAGGTATGTAATAACTAATATTTAAAAGATTTTGATTTTGTGTTAATGATTTCACCATATTTCCGAATACTAATATTCTGACAAAAGACATTAAGAAGAAAATGTTGCTCGAATTTGCCCCATCTTTTAATATTTAATTAAATTTTGGCGTTTTGGGTGATTTTAAAATTGGTTAATGGTTTCGCACAATATTTTTACTGTATATTTCATTCCTATTTTGTAATACAACACAACTAAAAAATAGCGATATTATCTTATATCGAATATTTCCCTCATGTATAAAAAATCCCATTAGAGAAGTGCAATTCTCGGAAAATTACAGCGATAATTGCACTGTAGAAACCGAAAGAGCACAGCGATAATTGCATCGTACGTATCTATAGTAATTCCATTGAAAATTTGACAGCGACAATTTATAAATAACGTCAAAGTCTAGTGAATATATAGGTATTATTAAAAATGTCTCGTTTCGGATAAAAAAAATCGTTTTTTTGCATCTCTGTACTTTGTTTACAGTTACATGTACGTTTTTGTATTAAAAAAAGAATAAAAATGTATTTTTTTAAAACCATGTCCTAATTCGGGAAATATTCCCCCGAATTACACTCGTGCATCAAAATAACCAGAAAATTTTGCATTCGAGCGTGTTGTCTTAGAAAAACTGCATTCGGTCATTTTCATATTTTGCAAAAAGAGCCCTCCACCTTCGGTGTCGGGCTCTTTCTCCAAAATATGAAAATGATCTCATGCAGTTTTTAGACAACACGCTGTCATGCAAAATTATCGGTAATTTTGGTGCACTTGTGCAATTACTTCCGAATATTGACTCGACTATAGAATTTAGGCGTGAAAATTAATCTGACAAAAGGATGAGCTGGTGTATGGCCGCCGGCGCCGCGTCAAAGGTCGCCTGCCAACATGATTGTTTTATTTGTATCATGGCCTGCCGATATTCTGCTAGAGTTCGCGCGGGGAAGGAGACACACCGTTGACATGCCGCCGCGGAGAGTGATCCGTCTTATCATATAGTTTTGCCCAAATAGGTACATAATAAAAAGATAAATACTGCTAACACTCCGTTGAGGTTATGTGTTGGTGTTATATCTAATTGTGCAACAACTGAAGCCAGATTATCAGAAAATGGCGCGTCGAAATGAGGATCCCTTAGTGGCTAAATTTGTAACATGCGCAGTTTTCCTGCTGCTGTCTTGTTTGAGCATTTACGTTTCTCTCTTTTTTTTGCTTCATATGTTGGGCTGAAAGTATTTTCAAATGTCATTTAAATTATCTTTAATGCAACGCATTATTAAATTGGAATTTTAAAAGCTATATCACCGTCAGTCATCGGTACGGGTACGCGGGTGGGCAAGAAATTGAATAATCGATTAAACGCTTAATATTTTAGCAAATAACTGAATAATCGATTAATCGATTATCGATATTTTCTGAAATATTAATAGTTAAGTCGATTAATCGGTAATTTCTTGAAAGTGAATCGAATAATCGATTATCGTCGCCCACCCCTAATCCCATAATATTGTAGTAAACTGAAGCTGAAATTTCGGTAGAATCATTATTGCTGATGCAAGACTGATGTTATTATAAAAAGAGGTAATAAATACTTTGGCTGAATCAGCAGATAAAAATTTATAATTTAGTTTTAATTTGTAAATATAGCTTTGATATTACCTTGGGATAGTCAGAATATAAGCAAGTGTTTTTGAACAATAGCTGCACTGATGCTTCTATATTTTTTACTAGTTTCATCCCTATTAGATTAATTTTTAAAAATAGCGATAACTCTGAAATACATGTATGGCAAAATTGCAGGCCCTCATCAACGCGTTTCTGTCTTCCGCTTAACATTCATTTTGCTCGTGAGACTCCTGAATTAACCGTTGAAAAACAAATTTGGATCATCGAATTAAAAATTTAAAACCCTTTTTTTACAACGAAGGAGCCCTTAATTTTGAAAATATTTTTTTTAAACGATATAAGAACATACAAATGATTTTTATACATGATTTTTATCGTTAGTGATAATTGATACTCCCTATATATAGATATAGATGATGAGCAAAAAAATCAACAATTATTTGTCTAAAACACGATATATTAAACGTGTAATACTTAATAACTTTTATGTCTTATTTCTGGTCAACCTTATTATGGCCAGCTTTCCTAGAAATTCGACCAGTGTGCGCCGGGTCCAAAGGTCACATGCCAGTATCATGCTAGTTTTCGCGCGGGGAAGGAGACATACCGTTGACGTGCCGCCGCGGAGAGTGAATCTTCTTATCGTAGTTAATATTCGCTGCTATTAGATGGTTTCTACGACACCGCTCATAGAGATCAATCCTTTGTGAAAGTTCGTCCAGTGATGAAGCCGTCGCATCACCACTATGGTAGTATTATCGGTATACATCAAAGTCTGCCAATCCTGTATATAGCTTGGAAGGTCGTTTACGTATAGCAGAAACAATATGGGTCCCAAAACCCCACCCTGAGGGGTTCCTAATGGACAATCGCACAATTCAAACTATTCATCTCCCACTTTTACTTTTAATTTTCTTTGTGTCATAACTGTCATATAGGATAGCAACCAGTCATTCATTGGATTTCGGATACCAATAGCTTCCAGTTTTCTGAACAAAAAAAACTGAGATTTAAAGTACCGAATGCACGAGATAAATCGAAAAATATTCCAACTCAAAATTTATTATCATCAAGATTATCATTTATAAATTGAATCCTGTCTGTACAAGCAGACTCTGTAGAAATTTTTTTTCGAAAACCATGCTGGCTTTTCGTATATATATCGTATTTATTTAGATATGATATTAGTTGCTCGTATATAACCCTTTCTATAATTTTTGAAAAGCAGCCCAATATGCAAACCGACTTAATAGTTTTCCACATTCATTGGGCCACCTTTTTTATAGAGAGGAATAAATTTAGCCTGCTTTAGAGAATAAGGTACCTGTCCCAGCTGTACAGATTTATTAATTATAAATGTCAAATATGGCCCTATCTCATTCGCACGTTCATACAGTACTCTACCGGGTACACCATCAAGACCGACAGAATTCAAACTTTTTTGACTTTTAAAAACCTTTAATTCAGTGAGACTTGTTCATTCACTGTGCAATCGTTAATATTAAAATTGCTATTTTTGATTATGTTAGTAATAGACCTACTAAAAAAATCACCAAAAAATCCGCAACGATTTTCGGATCCTGAATCACGTCATTGTAATTGACTCGTTATTTGATTATTAAATTCAACTAGCTCTCCCTATTTGATTATTAAATTCCACTAGCTCATCATCGTGTCCAGAGTGTCTTCTAATACAGCTATTGGCGCAGATTCTCGACAAGTAATCGACATTTCTACAAAAAAAATACTTTTCGAGAAACAAAGTAAAAACGTTCATTTTATAGACCTTGAAATCGATGTTATTACATTTTCCCTAGAAAGTAAATTTTTCCAACATTCTCGGAACAGAAATGCATTTGAAGAGCTTTTCTCCTCGAGATTCTTTAGTCGTCTCGGTTTTCGGATCCTCGTGACCTTTTCGATGCTAAAATGACTTAATATCGTATTTGCTGATGTATAAAAATACTACTGGGTCTACCGATTACTGACAGCAGATGTCACTTAACGAATCTTGTACATAGCGAATAACAGTCTGATAGTAAAACCACCATAACAAAAGTATGTGTATTTTTTCCGATCGACCAATCCGCACGGAATACACTTTTTTTGAGACAAATCAATGTCAACGCTATTGATGCTAGCCTCTAATAACAACGATAGCTAATACATACCTAATTACGAAATATAATTAATAAATAGAACATAATAAATGAGGGTGAAACAGCACATGAGATAATTGATGCAAATTATGCTACTAACACCAGAAAATATAGTATTCGTTGCTCTATTTATTGTTTAATATGGTACGAGGAGAAATGCGGCAATAGTATATTGTGTAACTAGGAGGAAAAGCAAAACATTCCTGGACGACTGTGGTAGTTGCTGGACGAGGCGCAGCCGAGGCCAGCAACACAGGAGTCCAGGAATGTGCTTTTCCTACGAGTTGCACATACTATTTTTTATCCGATCGAAATTAATTAAAATACGTACTTATATAAATAGAGCCAAATATTACTCTAAATAAAAATGGTGTTTTAAATTTAAACAACATAATATCAAGTTTTGAATCGAGCGAGCTTGAAGTTTATTACGTAGCTACGGAAACTACAGCTAAATGTTACTTTTGATAGACGTCAGATCTGACAAACAAGGCGTTTGAATATGACAGAAATGTTACATTCCCGGCCTAGGACGGGAATGTTATATTCCCGGACTGTTATTTTCTATTCTTGTACAGTTATTGCATGTTGCCAAGCAACGAATACAATATACTGGAATCATGACTTTTGCGGTGAGAAAACACATTGGAAAGGTGTCGTTTTTCGTCCGATCGGATAAAAAAATTATGTTTGGCATTTTCCCAAAATTCCGCGCATTAAATGCAAGCGGTCTCGCGGCAATTACAAATTAAGTGGCTTTTATAATATTATGTTAAAACAATGTGAAAAGGTAATTGGTGGAACTGACACAATAAGGTAATAATTGCTAATATTTTAGAACAGTTTACTGAAAATGTATAAGGGGGTTTCAAATTTAAAATTAAGCAATACAATATTTCAAATTCTAACCTGATTCTTCGTTATGTAACAATGTCTGTTTATTTGCAGACATAACTTTGGACTCAGTAATGGGGTCTGGTAAACTTCACGATCCTCGAAATTTCCCAATATTTTTTTTTCAACAGAAATGGGGTGTCCTATAGAGTAGTTTAAGAGAAAAAATTTGCGGATCCCCCATATTTGAGACGAAAAAAAGCCTCCGAAGTTCGAGTTTTGAGGTTAATATTGTTAAAAAGCAAGCCATTTCCGCAACATTGCAGTGCTAAAACTCTACTAATATTAAACAGTACTTACAGTGTTGCCAAGTTGTGTCCATTCTCTTGAGTTTGAAGCTTATCCAAGTAGGTAATTGTTATTAATATTTTTAAAAACGGTTTTATTAAGAACTAACGAACAAATTAAGTAAAAACATAAAAAAGTTAGAAAAAATTATTATGTTAGTGAGTATCTTGCAGAGATTTGCGCTATTAAGTTCGCGAGCCGCACACTAGGGGTGGGTCCAAACACTTGCCACCACATAAACTGGTCCACATATTCTGGTAGAAACGATGACTGCATTACACCAAGGCGTCTCAAAAATTGTTTTAAACACGACCAGTGGCCTTCTATGTGGTTGGTGCATGCTCCCGTATCCGAATCTACAAAATTCCTGGAATGGTTTACCGTTTTGTGAGTATATGGAGAAGCACCTCCCAAATACGTAAAGCCACCATATCCGCGCCAGCAGTTTGTCCAAATTTCGGTTCCAGGTAAAACGTGGTCAGAAATTAGGGCTTCCAGAGTAGTGGATGACCTGTTGGCGACAAAAACGACGTATCCGCGTTTCGCAGTAACGTCGTACATTCCGACAACCCACTTCGGTGGAATAAGGCGTCCGACGTTATATTTTCTGCGTGTCAACACAGACTCATCGATTTACACAATGTGCAATTCACCACCTACAAATTAAAGAAGCAAAGTAACCCAATATTCTATTTGTTTGATATACATACCAAATAAAAACAAATCATTCCGTTGCAATAACTGCCATGAGAAAATGTCCCTGAAATACCGGTAGTATTGCACAGCTACTACTTTTGAACACCCGGCAGTCATTGCGGCACTTCTACAGCGAACTTCACAAACCCATTGCCACAACAAATATAGAACGGTGCGAATTGGTACCTTGCACTTTTCGAAAAAGGATCCTTTCAAAATAGTTTGTCTAATTTTGCAACGAAAACAGCAAAAACAATGTCCAAGAATGGCTGTTTTTCATTTCTGGATATCGCATTGCCTGCGGCAACCCCTTGTAGGACAACGCATCACTGTGGGTAGCAAATTATTATTTTGCAGCAGGTGTATCAGATCAGCGTCATCCAACTTCATTATATCAACTAAACGATGTATATTAGCAACATCCATTTTTAAGTATAAAATATTAACACGAAGAGTAAAAAGTTAAAAAAGAAGTCGACAGTTACATTGTCATGGAATCAATTGCAATTCTGTAGATTACATCAGCCTTCCTAGATTTTTACAGCTTTGTTCTCATGCAGAATAAGCATTTATGAGTTTATAAATATAAGTGAAACGCTTATGTTAGTAGTTCTTGTAAGAAATAAATTTATTAAAAACGTTCTCCTCGTCTTCGAGATAGTAACTCGACAAAACTACAAATACCGTCGATGTATTCCTAGAAAAGACGCGAGAAACCATGCGAATATTTGGCCACGTCGCCGTCGATGGCCCGTGAAGCGTCATCCTTTCGTCAGAGAGGCGGCTAATATTGCCATGGATGTTGCCAAAATATTTCACTTTTCGCATGGCCTCCCGCTCGCTACGGGAGCTCAAGACAAGGAAACTAACCAAGTGCTAACCAAAACTAACCCAAGACATACCCAAAATCAAGCACTTTTCGCATGGCTCGGGTCAAGTTTCGTTTAGCGGAAATCCGTTAGAAAGAAATTAATTTAATTTTTGGCATTAGAGTACCTCTCTACGCAGAACAATCAATATATTTCGCCGCAAATACATCAATCTAATTTTCAAAAAGAAAAATTAAACGAGCGGAAATTTATTAGAAAAAAATTCTTGGGTAAAATTTCTCTTAGCTGAAACCAGTTATACTTAATAGAATATTTTAACCTTTAGAATAACTAAAATCAATTACATGAATGCATATTTTTGTTTCACATTTCACACACAAAAATATCCAAGCCTTTCTTCACGCAAGTGCGTTGTGGCTTAAACGAGATGAAACTAACCTAAACTAACCAAAGCTAACCCAAACTAACCAAAGCTAACCCAAACTAACCAAAGCTAACCCAAACTAACCAAAGCTAACCGAAATTGTTTCGCTTCGCGCAAGTCTTTCTTCACGCAAGTGCGTAGTGGCTTAAACGAGACGAAACTAACCCAAACTAACCAAAGCTATCCAAAGCTAACCTAAACTAACCACAGCGAACCAAAACTAACCCAAGCTAACCGAAATTGTTTCACCCAAGTACGCGGTGGCTTAAACGAGACGAAACTAACCCAAACTAACCAAAGCTAAACCAAACTAACCAAAGCTAACCTAGACTAACCAAAATTGTTTCGCATTTTTCGCAAGTGCGTAGTGGCTTAAACGAGACGAAGCTAACTAACCAAAGCTAACCTAAACTAACCCAAACTAACCAAAGCTAACCGAAATTGTTTCGCATAGGCTTGCGTGAAGAAAGGTTTGCGCTTCGCGCAAGCCTTTCTTTACGCAAGTGCGTAGTGGCTTAAACGAGACGAAACTAACCCAAACTAACTAAAGCTAACCCAAACTAACCTAAACTAACCAAAGCTAACCCAAACTAACTCAAAAAATGAAAATGACTTATTTCCGCAAGAAGTTTTTTGCGGTATTATGTTTAGAAAAATATTTAGAATGTAAAACAGTAACTGATTTCAGTTATTCTAGAGTCAAAAAAATTAAAATGATATATTTCCGCAGAATTTTTTTATGATTTTGTATTTGGGGAGGTTACTCTATACTAAATAAACAAATATTTTTTACATAACTGATTAAAAAATAATGGAAAAATTATCCAAATATAGGTTTTAGTTAAATTATCATATAAAGAAAAATTTAATTTTCTGGAAAACAAAACATTTGTGAAGGAAAGACATTTTATTTTTGTGCTAGTATTCTTGTGTAGAATCGTCCTATAGAACGATATTTTTTGTAGCCGATTTCCGCTAAAAGAAACTTGAGCTCAAGACATACCCAAAATGAAGAAAAAAACCATTTAGAAAAAAAAATTAAAAAAACAACAAGATTTGAACCCGGGCCGCCGGCGTCGCCGTAGTAGAGGAAGTTCGCCGTTCTGCGGCAATTAACCTCAAAACTCAAACTTTGGGGGCTTTTTTTCGGCTCAAATATGGGGGATCCGCAATTTTTTTCCTCTTAAACTACTCTATAGGACACCCACTTTCTAATGAAAAAAAGAAAATTGCGAAATTCCGAGGGTCTTAAAGTTTACCAGAACCTCAGTAATGATCGATATTGGGTAAAAACTATGCTAAATACTTAAATGATATACGGTGGTTGTCATTTTTTTGACAGAAGTTTGACATTTCCCAGCTGACGCGTAAAGCGCGGTCTACACGTTACCTCTTATCGTACGATTTGTCCGTGTCGACAAAACGTTGCAAATAAAACGTTGTGTGTAGACCGCAAGTTTGAACAATAATAGAACTGCGCAAGCATCGAAGACGGAGTTGAAAGTTTGAGCTTTCGAGCATAGATTTGGTGGATTTGCACAAACAAGTCGTTACATGTGGACGGTCGCCTTCGATTTATCTGTCGATTTACTGTTGTAGAGACGTACTGGGGCGAAATATTTTGAAGAGTGTACGTACTGGGTCTTTGATTATATTTAAGTGACTACATGGAGCCTTTATTTTTGAAGATAGAAAAAAAAGTTTTACACAAAAATTGTAGGTTTTTTCCATATTATCTATTGAATTTATCAGGAAAAAAATATTCCATCAAAATATGACTGCCTTGGAGATCAAGGTTGTGAACTCCAGATCTTTAAAACTTCGACCGGTTGCTAGAAATCTTAGCGTTGCAGTCAACCTCTCATGTACTGACAGTGCTTTTCTCATACAAGTATCTTGTTTTTTAATATAGGGAGTAACTAACTCTAGCAGATAATAATTGTATGCTTTGACATCCATCCTTAAGTAATTTCTCCAATCATCAGGTTCACTTCGTAGTTCGTTAATCAACTGTACGTGGGAATAAATATGTTTTTTTAATAACCATGTTCTGGACCATCGTGAACGTGGTCTGTTATTTAAACGCTTAACTTGATTTCTTCTTATTAAACACAGGGCGAACACAGACCACAAAAGCATTTCTTCCATGACCCAACAGATCACACCTCATTCATCAACAACAAATTGTATTCAACTAATCGTTCAGTGTGAACGCGTTTTCCTTCTAATGATTTATTTGCAACGTCTTGCCGACACAGTCAAATCGTACGATAAGAGGTAACGTGTAGACCGCGCTTAAAGGACTATCAACGGAAAAGCTGCTAGTGAAATGCGGTAAGATTATTTCTTTTTACATTATAAGTAAAGTTGCTAAAAAGTAAACTGGATAATATCCGGAAAGACAAAGTTATGTAAAATAACAAAGCCAGAGTCAAGTTAGTACTACTGCCGGTCTCTGGCTATAGGTTAGCATATATTGAAGTTCCACTCCTACATTTTTTAAATGTTTCAATGATTATTCTAGTACACAATATTCAGATTTTTGTCAATTACCATTTCCGTTTTAAGTAACGAGTCGTCACCAGTTTTCGGAAATTTTTTGTTCCACCAAAAGAAAACAATAAGGCAATATGTTCACCATGAACCAATTCATAGTTATTTAAGTAAAAGGAGTAACAAAATATAATTAGTTAACTCACAGGAAAGAGAACTAGATGAGGGAAAAACCCCTTCCAATGGAACTTATCCAAATGCTTTCTGAAGAAAGATTGCTATTTATTTTTTACACCCTATAGCTTATTTAGGGTTACCTATCAAATAAAAACCAGCTGTCATTAATAGATGTTTCAAAGAATCTGCTCAATATACAGTTAGGACACTAGTCAAAAATTCTTCTTGGTACAAAATAAGGCATAAATAAAGTGACTCAAATAATAAACAAGAGAACAATCAAGATCATATTTTTCTACGAAAGAAAACTCCGACTCGGAGATTTTCTGAAAATTTGATTTTCACCCTTTGTGTGTATTTTAATGAAAGTTTTTAAAGTACCCTACATATGATGTGAATCTCAAACTAACCAAACTTACAAGATATGAAGTATTCCAGTGTTAAAACAATATAGATTCATTAAATTATGATAACCTAAAACCAATCTGAGATTATGCAACTTGGAAGCATTTTGCTTTGGCTACTGTCCTACAGACATTGAAAATCGCTTAAAATCTAAAATGATAGCAACAAATTAATTTGTTGTTTCTTTTTGAAGAACTTTATCACCAGAAATGGGGTATTGTTAGTATTAAGCAAAATAGATGCTTTAATTGGACGGGGTTATGCGGAAATTTTTTAGCCCACAATATACCAGATGTTGGTTTGGGTGCGTATTTGGGTAATAAAATACATGTTCTGCATTCTGCAAAAGCCTGCCAATGAATTACATACCTTATAAAACTACAAAAAGCCAACCCACATATTTATTTTGTTCAAATTTTTAGCTTGCAGAAACCTTCCAACCCACTTGGCATTATTTTGATATAACACCAGATGCACCCAAGTGGGTTGGTAGCTTTCTGAAAATATGGAGGTCTTCAATTATATTAACAACCTAGTTTTTATTTCGTTTTGTTTGAAATTAGCAAGTTTAATGGTGTGATTAATAGTGATCCAGTTTAATAATAGTATATTATATACCTAGGTTGAGAAGTAAGCCATTATTTACCGAGCACTTTTATATCCTGAGGCGCGTAGCGCCGAAGGATATAATGTGCGAGGTTAATAATGACCTTCTCAACCGAGGTATATATACAATTTTTTTTAATATTAACACTGATATATTACCATATTTGATTCGATTTGATTTTTATATTAGTCATTTTCTACTTATTTTTCAAATAGTTCGAAATATCAGGTAGCCTGGAAGTTCAGTTGTCTAACTGACAGATATCGTAACATAATCTCCTGACAGCTCCATACATACAAAGTACCTTCTTTCCATCTAAATTTTGACAAAATCGCATTATTAATAAGAATACTATGGGGAGTCATGAAAAGTGAGTCATATTGTATATAATTTTTTTACTAATAGCACTGATACAATCCTTATCATTATTTGAATTGATTAGATTTTGAAATTAATCATTTCCTACTCATTTTTCAAATAATCCGAAATGACAACTAGTTGTCAAACTAACAAGTTGAAACTTAATAGTTATTTGTGTATTTAGAGCGCAAAGTAATGGATTGCCGCTTGAGAAAGAATGTTACTGCGCGACGCGTAACGGAGCGCAGTAATCTTTCGAAAACGGCAATCTTACTTTGTGCTCGAAAAACACACAGAACTTTTTCTACAGCCGCATTTTTGAAAATTAAATGCACATTTTTCTCTATACTTATTCTGAAATTTGCAAATGACTGTCAGTTTTGACATATTATGTTCGGGCTTCGGGCATATTTAGAACAGGAGTGCCAGCAACAAACTGTAACAAACGCACGACTGTCATTTATTTATCTTCGGTTTCCATGACCATTCAGCACACTAGACGGAAAAAGTGAGAATTTCCTTTTCCATGTTCGCGCTAGAGCGCAAAATAAGGATCCACGGCATTCGTCGATTTTGCGATTTCATTTGAATTTAGTATTTAGTTATTTTGCGCGCGGCTGTAGAAAAATGACATTTTCCGTTTCATTATTGACCTAGGTTTTTTTAATATTATTATTTACCTAGGGTGAGAAATGTTACTTCTCATTTGAGGAATGGAGTAAATAATGGTGATTTATCATGTTAGTAGTAAAAAAAAAACTTTTAATACAGTGGAAGAGTGACTGAAAGTGCACTTATTATTCAGCGCAATGTACAGTGTTCGAACTGCTAAAATTTTGAAGGCTGCTCTTCCAAATAAAGGAAAATCCAGGCAAATATTTTATATTATTGTTGTTTTTTTGGTTTTACCTCTAAAGTTCAGTACAAAAGCCTAGTAAATGTGGAATGTGCGAAACTAACCAAACTACATTAATTAGTCGAATCGGCCACCTTCACTTATTAATGCTATTGAAAAATAAAGTTTGTAAATATTTTTCTTTTTTTTTGTATGGGTCCATCATTGCTGTGGCAGTCATTTCGCGTTAATAAAAAATATCGCTTTTTCAGATGTTATTTACGGACCTAATCAGGAAACTGTAGTAGAACCAGATTCGCTCATCCATCGTTGCGATTTAAATCGCCACATCTGAAAACAAAATACGTCCAAAAAAATAATGATGTTCTTACAACTCTTACTGTTGCTACGTTTAATACTTTTGTAGGCGATAATAGGGCTGCTCTTGCAATAAAGGAAAATTCAGGCAAGTATTTTATATTGTTGTTTTTATAGTTTTACCTCTAAGGTACAGTACAAAAGCATAATAAATTACTGGTTCATACTAAACAAACCAAACTAAATTAATTAGTCAAGTTGGTCGCCTGTCACTTACTAGTGGTATTGAAAAATAAAGTTGGTAAATATTTTTTTCTACTACCGTGCGTAAAATGCTCACTTTACGCACTCTCCAAGTTTCGTAAAATAGGCCTTTTTAATGTGCAGTGCGTAAAATAAGTTATTTTACGCACTAGTGCGTAAAGTAAATCTGACATATTTTTGACATTTAGGGCAGTGCGTAAAATAATATATTTTACGCACTAGTGCGTAAAATAATTTATTTTACGCACTAGAGCGTAAAGTAATTTAATAATATTTTTGTTTTTTCATATATTTTTCGGTAGTACAAAAAATTTCGTATGCCACTCATGTGTAAAGTACCCTTTTTTTATTCATGGGACTGTCGACAATATTCCCATTAATAAAACAGGGTCACTTTACACACTTGTTGCATTAATAACTATTGTTTTGTTTTATTTTTGGCATGGGTCCACCATTGGCGTGGTAGTCATTTTGCGATAATAAAAAATATCTCTTTTTTAGATGTTATTTATGGACCAGATTAACCCATCGTTGCTGTTCAAGTCGCCACATCTGAAGACACAATACCTGAAAATAATGGTATTCTAACAACGCTTGCACCTATTGCTTTTGCTACGTTTCATAAATGCGACAACATCTCTGAGGAAACTTTTGTAGAAGATAGTGGGGACTCGGTGGCAGGCCCGCATTATGAGATAGAGGATGACAGCTCCCAACAAATACGAATTAGAATCAAAAAGGCCAGAAGTACATTTACAAGGATGAAGAGGCTTTTCTGCTGCCGAGAACTAAACCTTGAATTAAAAATACGACTGATGAGATGCTATGTGCTCTCTGTATTATATTATGGGATGGAATTCCGAACGCTGAAAGTAACCGACCGACGCCGACGTGAGGAGAATAGAGACATTTGAGATATCGATATATTGGAGAATATTGAAGATTTCATGGGTAGAGAGAATAACCAGCGTGGAAGTAATGAGACGTATAATTCATAAGTAGAGAGAAGTAATATCAACAATTAAGAGAAGAAAACTGCTGTATGGGACATGTCATGAGGTGAGAAAAATATCGAATGCTACAAATTATTATGCAGGGATAAATCCAAGGAAAGAGATCTGTAGGAAGGAGACGAAGTTCATGGCTGAGGAACCTTAGGGAGTGGTTTGGATGCAGTCTCAAAAATAAGAATTACCCTGATGATTGCCAACCTTCGAAGCGGAGACGGCACCTAGAGGAGAAGAACAAAACCTAGAATAACAAACCTAAATACAGGTCACACTACCCTCAGGAACAAACTGAGGCGAAATATTTACCCCCAGGTATATCAATGCAAAAAATGTATGACATGAATAAAGAGGAAGAAGCCAATCCGGTAAGCCTAATGTCATACAAGAACATATTCTACGCGAAATTTAATTTAATAATAAAGGCATTAAAAAAAGGCTGCAACGGTTACGATACCTTTAAAATGAAGATGGACAATGAAAATAATGAAGAAAATGAGAATAGTTCATGCTGGAACATAGCAAGCATTTACAGCAGAGGAGGCTCAGAAAATAAGACGAGATTTCAAGATAGCAAAAGAAGAAATAGGTCATAAATGTTTAAGTTTTGATTCCCTACCGCTTCCTAGATTCCTAGAATTCCGATAGGCATTGTATTTTATAAGCGTCATCTGTGGGTGTATAATCTGTATAGCTCGGGTATACATAGTGCTAAAGAAAGAAGAGATTACTGCTACGTTTGGGTAGAAAGTTCAGCTGGAAGGGGCTCTCAAGAAATAGACTCTTGCCTTATAAAACATGTAAAAACTAAATTACTTCTGAAGTTAAACAACCTTTGGCATGATTCTTGCGGCGGGCATTATCGAAACATTATGTTAATTCTTATGCTTCAATCGAAATTGCATGGTACAGATACGAACTTTGAAGGCATTACCGTAAAATATTGTTGTTCTACTCATAGATTTCTGCCAAACGACACCGACTTCAGTGACTACATCGAGGTACCTAATGTGTTCTTGTAGAAAGAGGAGATCATTCGTAGTCACCCAAATGCTTGTCGAAGGTTTTTTTGGGTCTGAATATCGAAAAGAAAATCACTAATCCAAAAATTACAGATGATAAAGAAAAAATTAATTGGTTAAAGATTAGGTCAATCAAAATAGAAAAACATGGACCATTTTGGCTAATGACAAACAACATAATTTTTCACAATCCTATCAAAAAAATTTGTTCATAAAATCTTCTCGAGGTAGACCTGGAAACAAAGAAATCTTTAGCGACCTAATACCACTGTGGCCCAACGGAAAGCCTATTTCTGAATTATGGAAATTATGCATCTTATTTCTGCAGATGCATTGCCTTTTTATCAAAATTTGCAGGGTGCCAATGCCAATATATCAGAAGATGTTGAGGGTTACAATGTTGAAGATTTAGATTTTGATGTGGACGATGTAGAATAAAAACTTTATAAAATTAATAGTTTGGAACTTCATTATCTTATTTTTATTGGTAAATAAAAATTATTTTTCATAACATTACTTTTGCTTTAATTCAAAATTATCGGTATTAATTCTCCATTTTGCAAAATGCAAAAACCTACCAACCAACAAAAAGTCGCCATTCTTGCCTTTATTTTATGTTTAAAATATTTAAACATACATAAAATATCAAAAGACCTATCTAGAATCAAAAGAAAGTTACAAAGTAGTATTTAAACATCCTACAGATTTTTTAAATTAATAAAACTTTTAGAGCTCAGTTTGTTACTATTGAGGGTTGATAGCTTTCTGCATAACACCGTCCAATTTATGGTAATCTATGAGTAATCCGAGCATATACTACAAGATTTGGAATAGTTTTGCTTTGACTGTTCTAAAGGCGTCGAAGATCAAATGAATGTATGTGTCAATTAATTTGTTTTTCTAGAAACCTATTTTTTTTTAAGATTTTCGTAACCAGAAATAAAGCATTGCCAGTGTAACCAGTGTTAAAAGAATATAGAAACTTTAATTTATAGTAATCGAAGAGCAATCCGAGCTTATAAAGCTTGATTTTGGAAACATTTTGTTTGTCTGCTGTTCTAAGGCCATCTAGAAACCTATTTTTTCGAAGTTCTTTATAATCAGAAATGTATTCCTACCAGTGTTAAAACAGTTTAGTTTATAGAATTAATAATAATCTAAGAGCAATCCCAGCTTAAGCAACCAGCTTTAGAAACAAAAAAATCATGTGTGCAGTTCACATGCGGTAGAAGTGAAACCTTCATAAAACTAAACCAAGCGGTCACCTCCAAGTACTAACCACGCCCTACGTTGCTTAACTTTAGTGATCGGACGAGAACTACTTTTTACTTTTTACTCTGAGCAAACATCTAACAATAATTGTATAATTGTGTTCTATCCCATTCTCTGGCAGGCTACATCCTATAGATCCCTTTTTAGTGTCGATTTTTCATTTCATCGAGTCTTAAATCAGACCCGTGCTAAAGAAGTTTTGACTTCAAAAAATTGTTGTCACCACTGTTCTAAAAATGAAAATCACCTACAATTTATAATTTAGGTGTGAGTCGAAATTAATTTATTTTTTAGAAACCCATTTATTTTAAAGATCTTTATATTCAGAAATGAAGAATTGTCAGTGTTAAACAATATGGATTTCTTAATTAATGATAACTTAGGAGCA
>MU189144.1:36486-47715 GCA_016904865.1 Pissodes strobi | reverse complement strand
ATCAGGGTGTAAGACGAACTTTGCTTGGCCTCCTTCTCTTTCTTGATTAACCCTCCAAAGAGGAGGTAGTGCGTAAGCCTGATAAAAAGTTTAAGAGTTTTCTAATTCACCCTAAGGGGGATAATACTTATTTCGGGCAAAGAAGTTGCATAGTTACTAGGTTGCTGTAGTAAATTATTTGACTGTGGATTTATTGGATTTATCCTGAAACCCAAACTGTCGAATTCATTGAGCAACTACTTAACAAACCCGATTTTCTTATAGACGAGCCGATAGAAATGGAGAGTAAATACTAACGCCCCACACCTGACACCAATATGCGCAAAAGGGTTCCCCATACTCATAGACTACTACTGTTAGCATGAAGCCCAAATAGTCCACACCTGACACCAATATGTTTTAAAGCTGTGAAGTGTAATTTTTTTAAGTTTTAATCACAAAAAGTATTTTTACTGCCAACGCACAGCCTAGTTCGTTGCATATAAATATTTTTAATTAGTCTACTCGAATATAATTACAATAGTCTAATTAGCTATATTGCTATGCGAAAGTAAATAAAATTTTAATTGCGCCACTTGTGTTGGTGCGGCAAATATTGATAGTGATATTGAATTATTAAAGGATTATTAATACAGAGGCACAATTAACTTCGAGTAATTTGGCAAAAACTCGTTATTGTCAAGTCAAATATTGTTTTTACAGTGCGCGATAAATATTTTATCAGGGCGTTGTTCGACTGCAACCACTGTTTGGTTAGGGCGTGATGATGATAAATAGATGAACTATTGAAAATTAATTTCGATTTGTTCTAGAAAAGTTTGACTATCGGACTGAAACACTTTTCACGACACTATAATAGCTTTACATAATTACAATACCCATTGTACTATAGAATTTCTTTTACTTTTATACACAGATAGTAGGCGTTCCCATCAGGTTCGTTTTTATGTCTGTTTTATGTTCTCGGATTAGCATTGCTATTTCGAGACATTTTATTTATTTATGATTCCCAAATACCCCACACCTGACACCAATATGCGCAAATCGCCAAAGGCTGTGTGGGTCGCCGTGTCACCCTATAGACTACCCAGAAACATGTAGCTCTAATCCGAGTGGGTTAAATATTCAATAACAGAGCCGGATTGAATTTATATAACTTCTAGGAAAAAGACGCCGATATAACGGAATAATAATTAATTAATCCTCTACGTAGCGATGCATTGTAAATGGGCTGCGGCTAAGTTTAGCTTAAAACAACGAAGTCATCAGTCCTATTATCGCGCAGTGTTCTGACAACGTGTCCCGACAATAACGTTTGTTTTACGTACAAAAACCCCTTGTAGCAATCAGCTTTGTGCTTGTACGTATAATGAGAACGTTCATTATGGTTATCAGATTTCCGGTGCGATGCTGAATTATGGATACTGGACTAATCTAATTGCAAACAGCGGACTAATTTTGGTGCGTTTCCTAAAATCATCGACAAATTCAATTAAGTCATTCGGAAAACAATGTTTATGTTATATGAGTATTTACCACCGCATTAGAGCTCTAATGAGAACTACAAATGTGTTTACATTTATAATAATATGTGAACAATGTCATTACCCATTCTTATTCTATTCCTGATGAAGTTTATTTTTATGAGAGTTTCGATATATCAGTCTGCAAGGAAGAGGACATCTTCAATCTTTCTAATGTTTATTCAGAGGAGATATTCAAAGAACCGATAACCGGTAATACTTACACGCATTGCACTAGCTCGACGAGCATTTACATCCTGGAAACCTGTACTATGCAACAGAAGTCTCTCCATGGACCTTGAAGACATCAACGACAAATAAGCTTGAAGCATATGAACTATGGTGCTATCGCCGAATGTTGAAGATCTCCTGGACTACCCACACTTCCAACGAGGAAGTACGTCTTATGATGAATACCAACAGGGAACTTTCGTCTTTTGCAGCTCAGCTTCATATAGAAACATCCTTGTTCGATGACAACCAAATATGTCAATGGTTTTGTTAACAGGTGCCATTTTAAACATACTAAGACATTTTTTCTAGAGCTGATATACTTATATTATATAAAAAAAACTACAATTAAATTTAAAAATATATTACAAAATTACAGGAATGTTGCAAATATACAATTGTCTTACAATGTTATAAGAATGTTGAAAACAAGGTTTTGTTTTGTCTTACAAAGTTATAAGAATGTGATCGTAAATAACGTGTTTTCTTGTCTTATTCCTCTCGAGGTGTTTTGTAAGCTTGGGTTGACTGCAAAATGTGTCCAGGTCAATGTAACTATAAACGGTCCGATCTTCAAACATCCGCAAGAATACTCAAGGACGGTAACGCTTGATATTATCTCAAGGGCACACAAAGTCAAAAGAGCGTTCAAGGTCATGTACACTTGGAGCAATCCCAAGGTCATATGCACAACTATCATCAAAAACTCAAGCGCATTCAAATTATCTCAATGTCATTCAAGGTAAAAAACACGCAAAAAAATTACAAGGGTGTTCAAGGTCATACACGCTTGGAGCAATATCAAAATCATATGTGCGACCTTCAAAAAAAGTCAAGTACATTCGAGGTCGAATACACCCAAGGCCAAGTGGGCTATCTTAAGGTCATTTGCACAACCATCAACAAAAAAACTAAAGGCCTTCCAAGTCAAATTGGAGGTATGTGTTAGGTACGTGTTAGGTACGTGTTAGGTACGTGTTAGGTATGTGTTAGGTCTCAATGTCACCAAATCAACCCCGAGTGCACCCAAATGAGAATCGACCCCGAGTTCCCCCAAACAACCATCAACAAAAACTCAAGCGCATTCAAATTATCTCAATGTTATTCAAGGTAAAAAACACACAACACAATCCCAAGGTTGTTCGTCATACACGCTTGGCGCAACAAAAGTAAAAAAACGAAGTTTAAAAATAAATACTGAAAAATACAAATTCGACAGGTAAACATTTTGACGGGAAATTACTTTGATTATAACAAAATCGAAATGCAGAAATATTAAAGTCTTGACAAATAGTAAATTTTTAAAAAACAACAATTAAATTTAAAAATATATTACAAAATTTCAGGAATGTTGCAAATATACAATTGTCTTACAATGTTATAAGAATGTTGAAAACAATATTTCGTTTTGTCTTTCTCTCGAGGTGTCTTGTAAGTTTGGGTTGACTGCAAAATTTATCCAAGTCAATATAACCATAAACAAACTTCTCACACACGTGTGCACCAATACAAAAATTTAATGCATCCTTCAAGTTACTTGGCATATTTTTCATCGTCCGCATCGTCAACATACTCTCGAATATTCGATAATATCTTGACACATATTTCTTGGCAGTGCTGCTAAACTTCTAATGTATGAAACTTGATTCTCATTGTTTACAAAATTGGCCATATCGTCCTCTGCGAAAAAGAAAACACCGTGCCAGCATTTTGATAATTATTCATTATAATTAAATATAATCAAAATTTTAAAACTATTACAGTTCCAAGATAATGTAATTATTCCAGATTATCAAACCAACTTCTTCGGTAATAACTTCAACACCTCTTTTCGGTAAATAAGAACTAAAATGACAACAATTTTCTTTATCAAATAATGTTGTAATAACACTTTTCCCAAAACGACCATTTGTTAATTGTACTTTCTCCATAATATGTCGCTTTCCAATTTCTTGAGATGAAAAAAGTTTGCGATCTATTTGTTCCACTGATTTGTTAAAACTCTCATTAATTTTGATAATTGTTTCTTGTGAGAGAGACATTATTGTTTGAAATAAGTAGTTGTACCTTTAATAAATGCATCTCACACATAATACAATATGCGTCTATCAGAATACTGAACACAGTGCTTTACTAGTCAGAAAATTATAACATTATGACATCTTATATAGCCCCTAGAACATGTTTCTCAAGGTTATGTTACGTCATACCGGAATATGTAACCAATATTCAGTGTTAAGAGCGTTCAAGGTCATGGGTCCGATCTTCAAATATCCGCAAGGACACTTAAGGTCGGTGTCGCGTGAAATTATCTCAAGGGCACACAAAGTCAAAAGGGCGTTCTAGGTCATACACACTTGGAGCAATACCAAGGTCATATGCATCAACCATCAACAAAAAAAACTCAAGGGTATTCAAATTATCTCAATGTCATACAATAACTGTTCTCTGCATTATTAAACCTTTTATATCGACCACAATATATTTCTGACGTCACACTAAAAGTTCCAAGAACGACGTCGGCTACGCCCCAAAGAAAATCGACCCCGACTACCTGCCAAAAAGGATCAACTTCGGCTACCTGCCATTCTAGGTTGAATACACCCGAGGCCAAGTGGGCTATCAAGGTCGAATACACCAAAATGAGCACCCCAAAATGCGGGTCGAAACCGGTTGCCCTAAAATCAGAATCGATGGCGGCTGCCCAAAAATCAGAATTGACGCCGAGTGCTCCGACTGCCCCCCATTGAGAATCCACATTGGCCTTTATACCCTACTAACGAGTAATAAAACCCAACATTTTAAGTGCCTTTGATACAATAACATTTATGTGAGAAGCAAAACTATAGCTTGCCATATATGCGCAAAGAGGTTCACCATACTCATACACTACTTTTGTTAGCCTGATGTCCAAATAGCCCACACCTGACACCAATATATTTTAAAGCTGTAAAGTGAAATTTTTTTAAGTTGTAATCACAAGAAGTATTTTTACTGCCAACTCACAGCTGGCACCGATAAATTAGTATTGATAATGTTCGCCTTCTACCCGAACTCTGACCACAGCGTACGATTCCTTAATTTAATTTCAAAATTCTACTTTTCAGTTTCATTTTATTTACGCACTTGATTAACCTCAGTTTAAATGCAATTAAATTAAAAAGTTATCCGGCACCGAAGTGAAAATTCTGCGGGGGTGAGCGACCCGACCGGATGCGTCCCGGGGCGGCGGATAGGGGAGTGGCCTGGCGTCCTTGGACACTGTGTCAGTGGTGACCATAATGGGGGATGAGGGGATTAAAACCCCCAACTGCGCCTCCTAGAGTCACTGCCGCAGATCAGCTCAACCCAGGGCCTCATAGCTAATGAGAACGGGCCTAGCGAACCCGGGGTACCCTAGCTGGGCCTGGGCTCTTTTTCAACTAGTCTTGGGCCAGACTCCCTCCTTTACCTTTTTTTCCGATCTCCCTTGATCAACTCTTGTGCTTTCCGACCCCATTGCTATTAGAGCATTCGAGGGCATGGGGTCATCTCCTTTTTCTCTTCTACACCTGGCCGTAGGTATAAAAGGCACAAGGATAGCGTCTGACCCGGAGCGGGCGGCTATAAATAGGCGGACTGAGCTCAATGCTGTAGAGAAGGCAATCAGTCTAGGGAGATGGAAAAACCGAAAAAGAACTCCAAACAAACAAGGATGAAATGACGGATTTAAAGAATAAATTACCCCAGGAGGGTACGACACACGGTCGAGAATTCCTCTCTACCACGGCAGGCTGCCCCACGGATTCTGGGGGGGGGGCAAAAATCCGCTATACCCTCCTACAGGAGAAGACGAAGTGTTCTACACTGAAAAAGTAGATCCATTTAGCAGAAGAGGGTCAGTCCTGAGAACACCACCACCACTAAATGAAAACAGTAGTGAAATACCAAACCAAGTATTTGCAAGGAGGGATTCAATCCCAAAAACTGCATCCATAACGAGAAGTTTTTTACTTCCAGAGGTACAAGTGAAACCAGTGACAGAACCACAAGTAGAACCCCCAAGCCAAACTAAAAGAAAAAGATAAAACGATAGCCCACCTAAAAACGACGGAAAACGGAACAAAATCCCAGAAGCAGCGCTCAAAACCATCTTGTTAGAGACATGCAAGGAAATTAGATTTATGGAAAAAGTCGTGGGGCAAATGTACAAACCCAAAAAGGAGATATCGGATGCGGTGTCACGCCTCGCACTGCATGCTGAAGAACTTCAGAGACCAGAAGTCTTTAACTGGCTAGACGATGCCAGAAACACGAAAAGCGATATAGAGGAACACTATCTTAAGCAAATCGCCACCACGCAAGAAAGACACGACAAGGAAATTATGGATAAAATAAGAGACCTAGAAGGATACAAACAGATGATACAAAATATGACACAAAATGAAAACACAGAAAAGTGTGTAGAATCCCAAAAACGCAAAACAGAGCAAAAAAGTGGCGGGCTCTTAAGATAGACGAGACTCTGGAAAACTTCCAGAAAATTTCAGAAGATGATTGGAACGAAGATGTATTTCATAAAATATCTGAAAAAAGTAACCCAATCTGGGAGGCACCAGCGGGCTGGGATGTACTTCTACCATGCAACAAGAAGCTGTCATCAAGCGACAAGACCATAAGAAGGGCTCTAGAAAAGTTTGGGGGCAAGGAAGGCCTCATTAAACAAAACAAAGAAGAAGGGAAGGTAGCTCTGATGTCCCACACACTAGGATTTCCTGACCAGGACGGAAACGTAACTAGCAGCCACCGGTGGATCTACTACCCCATCATAACTAAGGAGGAAGCCACAGAGGATGCCGAAGATGTGCACATCTTTGAAGCCATCCAAAATGTTAAGAACAACATGATGAGACAAAACAGAACAAAACTTGTCTTTCCGGAGACGGAAGGCGTTGTAGGAACAATCACGACCAGAATGATCCAGTACTTATTCTCTGGCACAAAAATACAAGTCATCAAATGCAACACCCAAAATGTCCCCAGAAGCTATAGTAGACAAGCATCGCGAGCCGGAGATGAAAGAAGTCTAACGGCAAAACTTCGTAACCCCAGAGGAGAAGCCCTAATAATTAAAATTGATGAAATGAAATTCTCAGACATACTAAAAACCGTCCAAAAAAACAGTAAATCCCAATGAAATCGGAGTAGAGGTCAGAGAAACCAGAGAGACAAGGAAAGGTGAACTGTTTCCCACCGAGGCCTCAAATGACGATGGAAATGATGGAGAATGTTGCCAAACACCTCTTTCCGGAGCACGAACCTGTGATATTTAACTGTGATAGAACTGTGAGATTTACAAAATTTAGTATAGAAGAACTAAACTCAGCATACCAAAGACTAAAGAGTAACAAAGCACCGGGACCGGGACAAGTTTCTACGGAGGTAATCAAAGAACTAGCTCAGCAACGTCCAGGGTATGTACTTGCGGCATACAACGAATTTGCAGAGCCCGGTATCTTTCCCGAAGATTGGACGAGAGCGATCATAATACTCTTTCGCAAGGGCGATAAACCAGCGGATAGTCCAGGCTCCTATAGACCTATCTGTCTCTTGGACATTGAAGGTAAGCTTTTCGAGCACCTTATCCTAGCCAGACTAAACAACGAGTTGGAGAGGACTGGAGGCCTGTCAGATAGGCAATACGGCTTTAGGAGAAGAGACAAACGACAGATGCCATAATGGAAGTAGTCAGAACCGCTCCAGAGGCTGCTGCCTTCACCCCTGCGCATAGACGCTTATGTGTTATCATAACCCTGGACGTAAGAAATGCTTTTAACAGCTGCTCCTGGCAAATAATCTTGGACGTATTAAGAAGCAGGGAAATTGAAGAAAGTCTTATCAACCTAATCAGATCATAACTGTCTGATAGGGAAATAATCCTAGAAGCGGAAGGCAAAACAGTTCATAAAAAAACAAGCAGCGGTATCCCACAGGGCTCAGTTCTGGGTCCAACTCTCTGGAACGTTATGTACGACGATTTACTAGAGCTAGACCATATAGGATTCGCAGACGATGTAGCAATGGTGGTAGTAGCTAAAACGGAAGAGGCCTTAATAAACTTTGCAAACACAGCACTCCTTAGAGTAGAGTACTGGTTAAAGGGCAGGGGTTTGCAGCTTGCGCCCGAAAAAACTGAAGCGGTGCTATTAAGCACAAAAAGAAAGCTGAGTCAGATCAGTTTTCACGTTCAAGGCTCAGTCATCAAATTGAGCAAGTCCATTAGGTACCTCGGGGTGTGGCTGAACACAACTCTGGGTTATGCCGAGCACATTAACAGGATCGGAGGAGGAAAGCGGAGAAGACCATGAAAGCTCTTATCAACTTGATGCCAAATATCGGAGGGCCCAGGGCAACAAAGCGACCAGTACTGGCAAGTGTGGTCCACTCCCAAATACTATATGCAGCCCCGGTATGGTACATGTCGGCAAATAATAAGAAACTCCTTTCAAGGATAAACCGGGTTCAAAGACTCCTATGTATAAGAGTATGTAGCGGATATCGTACCACTTCCCTGGCAGCAGCACAAGTCATCGCTGGAATACCCCCGATAAGACTTATGGCAATGAAACAAAAGGAAAGATATGAAGGGAGAAACAAGCAAGAAGCCAGGACTGCGCTACTTGCCAAGTGGCAAGAACAGTGGGTAGAGGACACCTACTCAGGTCTGAGTGGACCCATTCGTCTTGCCAAATTATCCGGCAAAAATAAATTCTTATGTGTTTTTTCAAGAAACAGCAAGTGTGAATACTAACGCCCCACACCTGACCCTAATATGCGCAACGGGGTTCCGCATGCTCATAAATTACTACTGTTACCAGGATGCCCAAATAGCCCACACCTGATACCAATATGCGCAAAGGGGTTCACCATACTCATAGACTACTACTGTTAGCATGATGCCAAAATAGCCCACACCTGACACCAATTCGATTTTCGACCGGGTTATCGTAAATGCTACTAAAAGTACTGGCCAACCGTTCCACAAAATAAAAGCGAATCGAACGTAAACGTATGCTTCGTTACAATCAAACTACAGAGATCCCTTCCGACGCGAAAGGGTAAATTCACGAGGGCAAAAGAGCGGCGATGTGTCACCTTGACACGAGATACGTTTTATTAATGGATGACTTATTCTGTAAGAGAAAATGGTTTTTAGTGGAGTCAGGAAGTGAGAAGTTACATTCTCAGGAGGCGCATTTGTTACGACAAGTGCCAGATGCCATTACATTATGCCTTTTATTCGAGCAAAAAGTCTAATAATTGAAACGTGAAGTCGTACGAAGCGGAAATTACACTCAAAGCGGATATTGCATTAGGCAACTTATTTGAAGCGGCAACCTGCATGCATGCTCGGAAGTTGCAAACCTCAGACCCAAACTGCGTTTCGAAATTATTCATGTTTCATGAATTGTGCGATTTGTCCAATCCTCGTCATTCAACATATACTTTATTTCCCTTTTTTTCTATAATAAATAATACCCAGTTTAAAAGAGGGTTTAAAGAGCTTTAAAACGTGATGCTACTTGACCTAAAGGATCCCCTTGAAAATGATAAATCTCTTTTTGGTTTTAAACAGATGATAATTAATGTGATATTAAATACGCTCTCCTTTTAATGAATCTGTTCAATATTCAAGTTGATTTAAACGCTCGTTAAATTACTGATACAATTTTTGATCATTGTAATGTTGTTTAACAGGCATGGACAGAAATGAAGGAGGTGCTCTCATTAACTTGCTACTGACTAATGAGAGATGATTTTAACGCTCTTTATATTCACAGTTTGTTAATTTTTTACCAATAAAATGTATCAATACATATTAGCATTTTAATTACATTCCCAAACAACAAATTGTCCAAATAATATCTAATAACTAATTGACTTAATGCATGCCGAACATGTCGACTTTTGAACCGTCGCTACACACGCAATTTTGCAATTACATAAATGGAAATCTGAACCTGGTTTTGCTAATCCGCAAGGCGATATCGTGGAATAGGGTTATTATTTCCGCATGTGGTTGCAATGCACGGCAAAATAGCTTTCGCCCACCTGTTGCAGGAAATCCAATCCCACCTACGGAAAACGCTGGAGTGGTATCCATTTTTAAGGAAGTAAAAGTGAATATTTTTGCCACCCAATTACTTGGTTCTGATCGAGAGGTTTTTTATTAGTAAATAACAGAAAAAGCATTGTCCATTCGCTTCGATTCCGATCTAAACAATAAGGTCGATTCTTTTTCCGAACGAGGTAAACCGGAACGTTCACATATTTCTATTTATCGACGGTCGTTTATTCGGGACTAACTTCTAATTAAAAAACTTTCCGATTTTCCCTCAAATTGTTTACATTTCCAACCGATCGGGCATTTTGAACAATTACTAGAAAGCAATTAATCGTAATTTATTTGGAATTCTTCGCAACTTCGGACGTAAAATTTATTTTATTCGTTTCCGATTTAAAGAGGGCTATCGAGGGGATATAAAGTACAATTATATTTCGAGAAATTAGGTATAATATACGAGTATACTTCGTAAGTTATATGAAAATCTCTCGGATCAAAATTTCAATCAATCTATCAAAATCATGGATAGGAACATTGATTGAACTGATATTCTCCTTGATTCGAACAGCTCTCAATGATGAATAATGATTAGCCATGCAGTTGTGTTTCCAACGAAGACTACTCCTATATAAATCAATGTTATAATAATAATTCAGTTTAAAAAACACATATAGGATGATTTCAAAAAAAGAAATATGTCATGAGTTTGTATACCATGAATGTTATTTAAATCAAATATTTCCAATATAAATCAATGTTCTAACAATAATTCAATTTAAAAAAAAGGTACAAGATTATCAAAACATTTTGAAACGAAGGAATGTGACATAAGTTTATATATTTTGAATGTTATTTAAATTGAATATTTCCTATAAAAATTAATGTTCCAATAATAATTCAGCTTAAAAAAGATGGTATAATATGATCAAAATATTTTGAAAAAGAAATGTTGGTCATAAGTTTATATATTATGAATGTCACTTCGGTCATAACTTTATATAATATAAATATTGTTTAAATCAAATATTTCCTATATAAATCAATGTTATAATATTAATTTAATTTAAAAAAGAAGATATAGGATGATCAAAATATTTTGAGAAGGAAATGTGTCATGAGTATATATTATAAATGATGTTTAAATCAAATATTTCCTATATAAATCAATGTTCTAATTATAATTTAGTTTAAAAAAGAAGGTATAGGATTGTCAAAATATTTTGAAACGAAGAAATGTGTCATAAGTTTATATATTTTGACTGTTATTTAAATTGAACATTTCCTTTAAAAGTCAATGTTCTAATAATAATTCAGTTTAAAAACAAATATATAGGATGATCAAAATATTTTGAAAAAAATAAATGTGTCATG